>JAJHUR010108125.1:0-10950 GCA_027495735.1 Lutjanus campechanus | reverse complement strand
ACATGTGTATGTGACTAATGTTTTATGACCCGTGAGTGAAGTGTCAGTGTACATACATGCTGCACATTTCTTCCTTCCTGAAACAGAGAAGGTCATGTGAACTTTTTGTTGTAAATCACGAGTCTTACTGAGGGTGAATGGGTGAGTTGTACATCCACTTTTAGTGACTTTACAAAAAAAAAGAAGAAGCAGAGAAATTCAGCATCATTTGTCTGTGCCTTCAAAAAACGGTTAAAGATCACTTGAAAAATAAACATGTTTTATGATGTGACAATACTGGGATTAAGGTTTGGAGAAGGTTAGGAACAAGGAAACTTGGTGAAGTTTTGGCAAATATCACAGTAATCTAGTTTAACACCAGCAGGGCCAGAATGTTCATGAGTGGTCATTTTGACCTTGGACGTCCAAACTCTGTTATCTCTCATGATAAATACCAGACTAAGAGATTAATGCATTTATTCTGTTAGTATATCTATTTAAAAAATGAAATAACACCAACATGTAAATTTTGTCAAATGTATTTATATATTTATCAACATGCATGCCGCTGCATGTAGCAAACCTCAGAGCAAGAAACAATGAAATATATTTAGTAAAATTATAAACATGTTATTTTAACACTAATAATGGCAAATTTCCAACCAAAACCGTCACTAAAAATAATCATTTTCTATGCTAAAAGGCATACGTGCGCACAGGCGTTATAGGCACATAAGAATCCTGCACATTGCTGCTAACATACACTACGTCAGCACCAATGTTAGAACATACACCACGTCAGCACTAATGTGCGGGAAAAACTATTTCCGGTTCAGTGAAGGTCCTGCTCTGCCTGCTTTATCTGACACTTCTCATGTGCTGAATTCTGAATATATATTAACGATCTCTGGGAGAAGTTTCAGGGTCCCTTTTGTGTAAACACAATCACTCATTCAATCCTTGTTAAACTCGTTAATGTGAAAATAGTGGAGGACAGACAGAAACACAAGTATGATAAATGCAGTCCCACCAACTGCTTATTTACTGCAAGCAATGAAGAATTAGTGTTGTGTTTAATTTCTAATTTGTATACTGAGATGGGTAGGATTGGAGCAGTACGTATCTGAGCGTGTGAATATGTGTCTGGGTAGCAGTAATTTCCCCTGTGATTGACTAATTTGCAAAGCGTTTTATCACAAGCTAATGTCTTGCACAGGTGTCCTATTTAATGCTTTTTCTATATTCTATTATTTGAGGCAGCAATTTCCCTTCATATGAGACAAAGAAGACAAATGAATAATAATGAATAAATCTTCGATAGAAAGCCTAAGAAAAAATGAAGCTGTAAAGACAAGAACAGATTCTAGTCTAGTGCAATCTATCCATTTAATCCAGTTAAGGAACATGATCATGGTTATTCTCTTCAGGCCTGTAGTTTTATTTATCCATCTAGATTTTTTTTGGTTTGAGAGTTTTAGAGATATCAGCCGTAGAGATGTCTGCCTTCTCTAAAATGGACTGAATGGAACTCGTTTGAATTTTTCAACCCCAGGGTCTCATGCCACAAACTGTGACTTGGTTTCTTGTAGGAATTTCTTTCGTTCCGCAGTAGAACCAACCAGAACTACTTTTACCACAACCCGATTGCAACTTAGTCCCATTATACTGGAGAAAGGTCAGACATCTCTACGCCTGATAACGCCAAAACTCTGTAACTCACACCAAAACTATCTAGTTGAATAAGTAGCTCTATACAGGCCAAGGGGAAAATATGTATTTTTGATTTTGCAGGTGAACTGTCCCTTTAAGTTAAACTGCCTCATTGTGTCAATGATGCATTTTTGAGAAATTTGCATGATTGAGAAAGTTTTAACCATCATGACTCACTGTAAGTTGTCTTGTTATGCAAATAAATAATTCTCAAAGTGTTCTGATTTTGGGAACATTTCTTGGGTGCGAGCTATTTTTTCAGAACATTCCTAACAAATTATACTTTTTAAAAGTGATGGGGACAAAATCAGCCATTGGAAAAAAAAGTGGTGGAGACATGTCTCGACCGTCCCCAGTGTGAATAATTATTATTGTTGCCTAAAATTTGAAGCCTAAAATAACGACAACAGCCCGCAGCCTCACCACAGTTTTTGGTTCAGATTTTTTCAGCGTTGAGTCACTTCAGTTGTGTGTGTGTCACCAGTGCAAATTCCAACATCTCTGCATCAGAAACATCACCGGAGAACCAGCAGAGCTTGTGAATCACCCGTCTGCATCCACCCAAAACTTCCAGGGAAACCTTTATCATCAACTGACCTCACTAACAAAATCAGAATCAGGTTTTTATTGCCAAGCAGTTTTAAACACTGATGTGTTGGTGCACTACAATAAACACAATATGCAGAAAAAGTAACCAAAGATAAAATGGCAAGTCAAGGCGCATAATTAGAAACCAGAAAATTGGCAATAAAATCAAACTGGCATTATCAGTGTTTATCAAATCAACTACAAATACTTCAGCAGTATACGATGCTTTGTACATCATATTTTCATGATCTGTATTCCTCCACTTGAATTATTCCACTTGAAATAACGATAAACTCATCTCAATTGCAATTTAGTACAACAATTCTGTTAAACTATTGTTTTTATCCTTATGGATCATCTCTGAATTACCTTGTGTACTTTTATACAGTATATGAATGCCTGCTGGTCTGTGCAATCTTATCCTGTAACTTTTTTTTTCTTTAGTCTTCTCTTTTCCATTCATCAGCAATAATATTACTAATGGATTTGTGTATTCACTGGAGAGTGTGCTGATCGTCCATAGTCCAGCTCCCGCTGTAAAGATTCAGCCAAAGAGCACCAAGATTGAACAAGTGGAGTTAATTAAGGTGATTGATACCAGTGTCTAAATTCATGGGAGTGTGGGTGTACACTGGTGTTGGCTGATGAACAGGAATTCCTGACCCTCCTCTACTCCCACTAGAAGATAAAAGAACCCTTCAGCTGACCCCAGTTACCTGCAGGCTGTGCACACAGCAGAGAATATGTAGGTATATGTGTCACAGTGTATCTAAGAGCAAATGGTTATCTGAGTGAGCAGGTCCCTGGCACGGACGTCAGCAGTGTAAACAGCAGTCATGGATGAGATATGGCCGCTCTCAACAACGTGTTGTGTGTTATTTAACACCGCTGACTCGCTCTTTGTCTTATGAGACAGGAAACACATCAGAATCCCGCTAAAACTTCCCAACGAATCCCTCGACTTCTTCACGACTGCTGCTGTTTCAAAAGGTCACTTCAGGAGACACGGCGCTGCCCCGCTACATTTAAAATAAACACAGTCGAACATGCAGAATTGCTCTCCAAGTTTTTAAAGCTGTAAATCATCCATTCTGGAGAACTGGAACAAATGCCTCCTACAGGAAAACTTAAAAAATGACTAACAGTCTAATTCCACCCTCATTCAGTGTACTTCAATTTTTGTATAAGAAATGCTTTGGTGTGCAAAACTGACATCAAATCAGAAGGATCTAAAATATCAAAGAGCAAAAAACTTTTACACACTTTGTTGGCTGTCGGGTGCGTGGGAGAAGACCAGGGGTCCAAAGTAGAAAGACTCTTCCACACGGTCTTCTTCACTTGCAACCAAAATCTTTGACTGCAAGTGCAGGAGACAGTACGCTTTGATAGTTATATTTATATATTTGATATTTAAGATTCTTCAAAGTAGCCACCTTTGATGACAGTTTTGCACACTGTATACGGTACAATCTGAACCATTTCTCATAAAAGTAAAGAAAATTCAATTCAATTCAATTCAAAGAACTTTATTTTTCCGTTAGGAACTTCATTTGTGCAGAGCATCAGTGCGTGTACAGTTCACATACCCAGCAACACAACACTATGTACCACATGCATACAACAAGTACCAAACTGAATGAGAAGCGTGTCCAATTATTTTTGGGCTGGTACTGCATGTTTCTGACATTAAAATAACTTGATAAGATAAAGCAGTCTGTGTCTGACATCCCTCATTTACGGGAAATCACCTCGTCAGTGGAGAAGCTTTTGTGCTGCCATGCCACCTGCTGTGGGTGTGGCCACAGGTGAGATGGTACAAAGTCATGGCAACAACAACAAAAGCAGCAAACAGGAAGAAAACAAAAGAGCGGGGTAGACTAAACATGCAGGCTACAAGACCTGTTCAAAAGCATACCGCAGATTTTTATTTATTTGCTTCAGAATCTCTTTGTACTCTCACCCTTCCTTTCAATTCCTGTGTGTCCTTCTTGTTTTAACTCTCTACCCTCACAAGCAAAGACACTGCTGGTGCTGATTTAACAGCTCTGACACCAGTCTGCCTGCATGCTGCAAGAGGAGAGGTTGCTTGCTGGAGCTGTCATGCATGCAACACTTCACAGATTTTTTCTTTCAGGTTTTGGGCTTACAGCACCATTTCACACCATAATGGAGAATTTAAAAGAATGCATTCTTATCAACATGTTATAATTAAAAGTGGGGGTGTAGGATTACTACTGAAGGAAGTTTTTCATGTCATAAACACTTTAAAGTGTTATTTCCTGCAATATAGAGACTTCAGTCATGAGCTGTAAAGCTGCTCTGCCACTACTACAATTAACTACTGCAAATTAACTTTTGATTTTGGAGGATCCCATTGCAATAATCACAAAATATAACGTCAAAAATAAAATGACCTAAATAGAAATCTGCTCCTGCTTGTTTATAACAGGCCGATGTACTTACACACTGTAACTCTGCCTGGGAAAATGTAAACACAGGCTTCTTACATCAGCTTTGACATTAGTCAGCCTGCATACTGCAAGTGGAAAAGTTTCTGGTGAGAGTTGTAAACCAAAAAAATAAATAAAAATCAATCTTTTGACTCACAGCACACCAGATGGAGAATTTAAAAAAATGCATGGTGGTCAACATGTGGTCAACATGTTATAGCGAAAAGTGAGGGGGGTGCAGGATTAGTATTGTGGGAAAAATTTAACACCACAACACTTGAAAGTACCCCTTTCTGCAATTATAGAGACTTAAATCATGACAAGTAAAGCCTCTTTTTCACTGTGAAGCTCAGTTTGTATTGCACTATTATTTACATTGAACCCACTACAAGGAATCTGAACCTGAACTTGAACTAACCGCAAAAAAAATAACATCAAAAATACAGTTAAATCTTGTTACATCTGATTTTTACAGAAAATAAGACCCAGTGGCAGGCACTGAGAAAACCTATATAGACTATATAGCTATAAACTATATAGTATACCTGTACGGTCTAACTATACTGAAGGTATTGTTAACTTATCATCAGTAATAAATTTCATAACCAGTTTAAAATTCCTTGCAGCAGCTTTAAGAGACAGATAAATGCACACAAAGGGCAACCGTTTACTGCCTGCTGCTGTTGCACAGCCAAGTGCAATTAGCTGATAATCAGCCTGATCTGCCACTGCCAGTAATCAATACTCACATTTTTATGGCATGAATCAAACCAATAACTAACAGCAGTTAATGTCAGTTTGACATATATGTAGTGTTTCTGTAGTAACATCTGTAACATGCAACACATAACATGTTAGCAGTCGTTATGTGTCCCCAAAAACAACTCTACAAACAGAAGACAGTCTTATTGTTAATTCCGCATCAATGTAATCCATAAAGACAAACTGCATTTTGATTCTGTTGCCTCAACTTGCTACCACTGTTGGTGAGCTGCACTATCTTGCTGCTCCATTTGCTCCATTGCAAAGGCGCCTATGGTGGTCGGGCAAAAAGAACAGCTGCTTTTCTGTGCTTTCTAAGACAATTTAATAGCTTTACTGCAGAGATATATCCATTTCTAGCCCTCCTGCGAATCTATTACACTCTGGGATGTCTAAATTTTATTGCAATAAACATAATCCCAATAAAGACGTGCCTTTAAAAATACCCTTTATGGTGACCTTATTATCTCATGTCAAAGTCACGAGACCCTGCAGCCAAAACTCCCACCTGTGAATGTGACAGGGTTCATATGCAGGCAGACTGAAATTTCAAGGCTGAGAGTTCAACTCATGTGCCACAGGTCCCGTTCACAGACAATTCTGACCTCTGCAACTGATAGATAAGAGAAATAAAACTGCACGAACACATGATGCAATAAAAAAAAAACAGCAACTGCTGAGTCAAGACACTTACAGCCTCTGTGTGAGACTCTGTAGCCTGCTATAAGCTGAAGGCTCGATTTCCCTGAAACCACGTGACTTGTAAGAAGGCAGTGCAAGCTCGTGGCCTTGCAACAAGTGACCAGCAGATGGTGCTGCTCAGAGACCCACGAGGCATTTCTAAGAAACCTGCCTCGAGTTGGGAAATCCAATTCTGAAGTTACCCCTCCCTGTGAGCATGTCATCCTGGCCAAGCTGCACTGATCACCACAGTAGCAGCATTGTAAGAAGTTACTGCAACCATGGCATTTACAATAAATCGCCTGAAAGTGTTGCTGTTGTGCTTATGGTTTTTTCTTCAGGGAACTGAATCAGCTGGTTTCTAGTAGACAAAGTGCTTGTTTTGTGAGAGACTGCAGAGCAGCTGACAGATGACAGTCAAATTTGGATAAAATCTTGCAAATGTTGTTTGTTTTAGATTCCTTAGCTTGCCAAATAGGTGGAGTTCACAACATCACTGCAGATTAGATGTGTTAGATAAGTTGTCAATCATAGAAAATTCACTCATTTACTGGATTATTCAGGATTTTAATCATGTTTTGGTGCTTTTAAGACATATCACAACATAATCTGGGAGTCTGTCTTATAACACTCAAGAAGTCATATGAAATGTGCATTGTGTTTATGCACAGGTCTTGCCTCTTTCAGAGTAAAAGTCTAGCTATTTACTATGACACAACACATAATACCAGTAAACATTAAGAATAATCAGATAATAAGCTCAATCGTGGTTAAGCCTCTGTCTTTCACATATGCACACAAAAAAATAGGCAAGTTTGTTTTGGTACTTCAAGGAGACAATCAGGGGTTTGTTACTCGTACAGCTCTGGGAATCAGACAGTGAACAAGCTGTGACCCTACTGGCCTGCACTGCAGGGCTTCACGGTCTGAGTCTAAGTTAACTACTTACATAGACTCATACATACATTAGCACTGCAGACGAGCATGAACCACAGCCGCTGCAACCTCACAGGTTTCAAAAGGGCAAAAAAAAAAATCACATCACATTTTTCTGTGCTAAGAAAGCGTGGTGCACCTTCCGAATATATCAGCTATCTGCAATTGTTTTTGGGATCACTTTTATCATTTCATTTAACTGCTTTAATGATCTGCACACACACTTATTCAGCGGCACAGCACACAGCCACTGAACTGGAGGACAAGTGAGCTGCTGATTGTTACAACAGTGGAAAGACTGACCAAGACAGAGTGTCGATGATGGAGATGTGTGTGAGTTCACGGTGTCTCATAACTAAACAAAATGAACTCACAAAATGTCAAGAAAGGAAAGATTCTCACACCTGTTTTCCTTTGAAACAGAATAATACAATCAAACACCTTCGGAATTCAAGTTTCAGTCTTTTACAAAACTATTATGACTATAATAAGAGGAACAGAAGAAGAAACAAGATGGTGCTCAGTTCTCACGAGAGCAGAGACCGGCGTGGGCGAGGCCTGTTCTGAGGGAACTGCTACTTGCTAGCATGCTACTCAGTAAGCTAACCCACCTCCTCACTTTTCTCTGTTCCTGAAAACCAGCCCAGTTTAATAAGCTGTAACCTCTCGTTCATGTTTGGATGCATGCTTTCTTCTGCACGGTGATACAGTTTCGGAAGACAGACAGTAGTTCCTACATGAAACTGTAATCGATTATCTTGAGCTTGATTATCTTGCTGTGATTTCTGGAAAGAGGCATTGCTGTTTCAATTGTACTTCTTGGCGCTTTGAGTACCACAAACTGAGTGCTGCCGAGTTCCATCATATTCAAGAGGAGTCAAACATCTCTATCTATCTCTATCGATATCTCCAAAACTTGGCAACATCACACCAAAACAATCTCAATGGATAAATAGGGCGACAGGACAGGGGAAAAATACGCATTTTTGATTTTAGGATGACCTGTCCCTGTAGGCTGCAGGGGAAAAATCACTTTTTACTCGCTTGTGATGACTTCACACTCAACGACTGTGCCAAAACACTGAGTGTTTGTCTCCTCTGCTTATGCCCAGATGTCTGATAATGGAGGCATTCAACGGCAAAACAGATTCCGTGGAAGTGATACAAAGGCATACCGAAGGCTCAAGCATTTGCATGTCGTGACCGTCCGTCGTACTAGATTTGAAGCTATTATGCCACAAAAATATCTGTAGGTCATCTTTGATAATCTTTTTGTGCGTAAAGAGTTTTGGTAGGTGAAGGTATGAGGAAGTCGGTTTGCGATATCTTGTGTCACTGTGATACATGCTTGTGCAACACAAAGGCTGTTATGTAAAGGCGCTCATGACTGATTGGGTTCAAAGTAGATCATCTGCCCCCGTTTGGACGACTCATTTCCTGTTTTTACTGTAAGACTCTTATTGAACAGCCCTGCAGGACGACCGTGAGTAAAAATTACTGCTTTGAGGTGACAATAGCTCTGCGGCCTTGGTCTGCTTTCCCTCACACACAGTTGAGCACATGCAAAACTCTAACAATATGTGTGAGGGGGCAAGTTAAGTTTCAAGATGAGTAAATAAAAAACAAGGAAAGCAGCCACCCCTGTGAGTCATTAACAATGAAACTGTGATACTTCCTTTTTCACATGCCATTAACTGACTGTAAGCTGAAGATAAGCAGGTCAAGTTTATCTTGGTTATATTAAAGGCTTTACTGACATCTAGTGGTCATTTGGTGGTCATTCACCGTGTCGATCTAAATGTAAACCAATGGTGACACCTGGTGGTCATTTATGAAATCTGATGTTTTAACCTTGATGCCCACCTCAGTTCAGCCTGTACGAAGGACAGACGGGACGAAAAGGCACTTAAATCCTTTACACAATGTCACAGTATGATAAATAAATACATAATATATACATACATAAATACATAAAAAAAATAATCTGACTTAATTAAATGTTAAAGTATCAAATGTGCTAAAGTATAAACAATAATCAAGCCTGACTGATACATCGATCAACCAATATTATTGACCCAATATTGGCAGCCATATTGGTTTATATCAGTATTGCCATAAAAGGTGGTTATTTTTATTTGTTAGATTTATAGGCAGCATTTTAAGTACATTTTATGTGTACTGAATATATTGTATATACTTCTCCTATTTTTATATTTAATCTGGTGTAAATTGTTACTTTTTTTAAGACTTTCTCTTGCATATATTTTGTATATTTCTATCATTTTATTGATGTGTCTTTATATTTTTGTGATCCATTTTGCTGCGTTAACACTGAAAATTTCCCTGTTTGTTCCCTGACAAATAAAGAAATATCTCATCTTATCTTATCTTCTTCTTAATTCAGGTGTACATACATTTTTCTCTATTCATGTTCTTTATATGTTGTTTTTATAATTATCAAAAAATAACAGTGAATATGTTTGATATAATCTATCTATCTATCTATCTATCTATCTACATGTTTTTAACATATATATATATATACATATATACAGTATATATATAAAATTCAGAAATATATATATATATATATATATTTCTGAATTTTTTTATTCACTAATATCGGTAACATTATCGGTCCAGAGTCCAGTATCAGTCGGGCCAAATAAAAAATAAAAAAAGTACAAAAGTATTTGCATCAAAATATACTTAAAGTACCAAAAGTAAAATTTATCATTATGCAGAACAATGTGTCAAAAAACAACAACAACAACAAAAAAAACCCCACTTATTATTACGAGCAATAATTTACTTCAAATTTTGGTGTGAAAAATGATTCTTTTGTTCTTTTTTTAAAGTGTATGAAATAATTTATAAATTGCTTTCGTTTTCTTTAACGTCCCTGATTTCTAAACTTGCTCCGTGCCAGAAAACACCCAAAACACAAAACCTACTGATAATAAAGGTGTAAACATGTGCTATTATAATCATCCTTGTTTTAAAATGGATTTTTTAAATTAAAATGTTGACCCTTTAAAGTTGTTCCCCATTTTTCTGACAATTCCATCACATTTTTACAAAAACATGATTTAATCAGTTTAGGTATACAGACTCCTGGTTTAAAAAAGGAGGGAATATTACTCAAGCTCTGGTAAACTTTTTCATAAATTCATTGAATAATATTAGATGTGTCTCAACCGTAACATGTCTACTCTGCAGCCCCTCTACATCAAAGATAAATAAGAATTATGGTTTAGAAATGTGTATTTTGATTAGATTAGAACGTCAAGAAATAAAGTGACTTCTCACTACGACTGTTCTGCTGAATAACACTATGTCACCTTTTATCAACTCTGTGAGACGTTCACTCCATCAGATCATTGATCCATTAATGTGTCCATCACTTTAATGCTGCAGTTGACAAAAGTCGGGCTCATTTTAATTACTTTAAATCACGCTGGTAGCTTGTGAATTTACCCCAGAGGATCAACAAAGTCTTATCTTAACCTGTAATAATATATCAGAATTATAGCTGCTGCGCAGCAATGGTCGGGGCCGGGCGATTTTAGGCAAAATTAGGCAGTTCTGATCAACAAGCAGAGTGTAGGAAGACGAAAAAAAGGTGGCATTCTAATGTGCATTTTACATCAGTTGAGGCTTGAATCACAATTTCTGGCTCAAGAGGCTCTGCTGTATCTCACCGAGCTAATTAGCAAGAGTCAACTCTGTGGTATATATGTTTAAAATTTCTTCTAGCTCATTATAGGAATTTTACAGCTGCAATGATTAGTCAACTTTAGTAGCTCTAACCCACATAGGATGATGCCTGTACATAGAACTTTCA
>JAJHUR010108117.1:0-24569 GCA_027495735.1 Lutjanus campechanus | reverse complement strand
GCCTTGAGGAACCCGCAGAGGAAGCAGAGCAGAGTGAGCATGTGTAAGGAGCTCAGCGATATGAGTGATTCTCCGGAGAGCGACCACTACCCCACAGCCAGGAAGTGCAGTTTCATGTCCCGAGGACTGTCGGAGGGCAAACTGGCCACGCCATCTGACAGCACCGACTCACAGAGTGGAGCGGACATCGAGGCCCAGCACCTCAACCAGGGAGAGAGTCCAATTATGACCCCACCACCTCCTCCTGCTGCTGGGAGGAGGATGTCCATGGTGAGTACAGAGCGATCTGAAGAGTTTAACTAAAAGTTGTACAGTTCATTTAAAGTCTAACTTAACACTAGGCTGAAAAGCAGTGTCATTATGGAAGATTCACAAAGCCTAAAATAAAAGTAAATCAAACAAAAAAAGTGAATACAATGACACTGACACTGTCATATGTATTTCCTGTTTATGTATGGCTGCAATCAGCTGGTGTTATTGACACTAAGCTCTGCCCGCAGGCTGTCATTAGACAGTTGATTGCTTTTCATTTTGGCATGAATAACAGGCCTCCATTTCAAACAAGAAAAACCTGCCTTGCACCTCCTCATGACAACTGATGATGGTGCTTTGCATTTAGCATTTTAATGTGGCATTGACCATTCATGTCACAATGAAAAACTGCATCTGGTCCTGTATCAACACCAGTAGCTCAGTTTGTGGGGACAAGGCTTAGTCACTGGAGGACAGCTGGTTCAGTTCCAGCCCAGACCAGTAGCTGGAGAGGTGCCAGTTCACTCTCACCTCCTTGGCTGGTTCAGTGCATGACAGCTAAGCATAATGTACGCATAATGTATGTATGGTGTGTTAATGTCTTAGTAATGGAATGCTGCCATTCAGTTCTTAATTTTAACAAGACATGCCTGCAAATATTTCACAATAAAAGCCTTGCTAAGAAATGAAGGGGTTCTGTACACTGGAGGAGGAAGATGAGGGAGAAGACGAAAACTTCATCCTTGGAGTAAGGCTGTACATGTTTGAACCTTTGGCCCCTGCAGAGAACAGTGAGGTGACCAGGATGTTCAGGTACATAGGTAAAATCCTGAAGTTCCGTTGTGCAGCAGGATACATACGCACCGGACTCGAAGGTGCTGCTGTGCTCAATGCATGGACTTTTGACAGCAGCTGATGTGAGGAATGGTGGTTCAGGGTAAGGATGTTCCTAGTGACTAATTTTCTTGTTGACTAAGTGCAAATTTTAATTTAGACGAGTCAACTAGCCTAAAGCCCTCAGAAAACGGTTAAAATTGCACACGAGTTATTAACTGTTAGTGTTAAACATTGTCCCTTCTGCAATAGCCATCGTATTTTGAACGTCACTGAAATGCACATTATTCTACCAAAGATGACAACAGTTCACCTTTTCAGACTGAAAAGGGTCACAGCGTGTGGGGGTAAATGGCATCATTCACCTGGAACTGATAGCAGCTGCCAGCCTGCCACACAGTGTGGCTAATGTTAGCAGTGCTAACAGCAGCAGCCTTTCATTTTCTAGATCAAAATGCTACCAAACTGCACTGCTTCTACAAGCTGTCACTGGTCCCACTTTGCTGATAACAACATCTGGGTCTGACCATTGGGGCATTCATGCTGTCTGCAGCCCCAGCTTCTTCCTGTAAAGCCATGGCAGCTTATATTTTTGTACGCAGTATTGTGTCAGAGTCTGTTTTCCCTCACCTTAACTTAACCTATACTTATCCCTAACCCTACCCAGAAAATTGGCACAACAGCAAGCTGGTGCCTGCAGGGGTTGCTGGCTAGCCAGCCAGCCAGTCACACTGGTAGACCCTACTGTGAGCCAACTGGAGCTCTTCCAAGAATGTAGACAGAAGTTCTGCTGTGACTGACAGTAACATGACTTGGTGTTTCACATTAACTCCAGTAGCTCTAACACCCTCCTCTGGGAAGGGTTAAGAGTAAAGTTGGGGTGACAAAGAAATTGATCTTTTGTTTATATAATTGCATATATTGTTGTACAATATGACTGGAGATGTGACCTAAAAGGGCCAAAAAGCATTTTTCATTTCATCTCGACTTAAACAACATGATGCTAACAAAAATTTATCAGGGCAAACAGGGCCTGATCAGAAAATACAAATACATGAAATTAGACATAAAAGCCTGTCTCTAATATAAGCCTGTTTCAAATAAAGGCCTGGTACCCTCTGCAGTTGAGATAAATAAAGACCCCGGCCACTATTTGAAGAAATGCGTATGTGGCAGACCTCTCTGTTTGATTTTAATAAAATGTTTGTCATTTAATATGTTTAATATAAACACATGTTTTAATATAATATGTTTTATAATGTTTTTTCTGTTAATTATGACATCAATATGTTTTTCCTTTAATTATAAAATTAAAGTCATTCATGAAAACAAAATGGCTATAAGTCTGTTAACTGTATTTCACTTTGTTTCGTTCATTTATTTTTATTCAGGCTTTTAAAATCTTCCATATTCACTGCCCTCTCTGGTTGACACCTGTTAGTCTGTTTGACCACACTTAGGTGGATGTAGTTGGGCATGGTTAGAAGGATGCTCTATTGCCTCTTTAACCACGCCCACAAGTGATGTCACAATGTACCGACACACCTTGCTTACACATTGCTGCAGCAAGATTGAGTCAAACCACTGTCAGTCTGAAAAAAAAAAGATTTTCAGCTGTTAAGAGAAACGTCTTCGTGTTTGTGTTTTGAATAATAACCATGCATTCACACTTCTTCCTGTCTTTCAGAGTATGATTCTGGAGCTGTCTTCAATCATGAAAAAATAAACTGAACATGACTAAGGACTTTTGGGACTAAGGTAGAGGCATATGGGAGCTCCAAAGGGACCGAGGGATCCTGATCGCAAAGCGAATCATCTCATCCTGTCTCTCAACTTTTACTTACCTGTTTTCACAATATGTTTATACAATAATGTGCATGAACAACAACAGCTTCACTTCAATATATTAACATGACATTTCACCGACAAAAGAAGCTTAATAATTGGCTTCATGTTCCGTGTAAATGATATCTCCAGCATCTCATTACTTGTTATTTATGATGGTGGGCACTTTTTAGAGACCATAGATCAAATCTCAATCAAAACTATTGGACTCACAGCGTATGTGAGAGCTCATAAAATGAGACCAAAAGCCTAAAGCAAAAATATTTGACTGAAGATTGTAATTAGATTGTGGATTTGGCAACCACAAAAAAAGATTAGGGAACTCTCTAAACCAGAGTTTATCATCAAAAAATGAGCTGGAGAACAAAAAAAGGGCTCTTCAATTTCAACATTTTGTTTTGACTGAGAGTAGCCTAATATTGTGTATGAATATATCTGACAAATTTCAGCTTTGATTGTAAATTTTTCTGTTGTGTGTGTGTGTTTTTTTTTAACCTATTAAACACTTTGGCCTCTTCAGCAGGACCAGACTGTTTTGTCTGACTGGTATGTTGTGTCATCTTGCTGTGTGGCTCTAATGAAGCTGAGCTTTTCCCACATCAGACACGTGCACAGACAGACAGCAGGTGGTGCTCAGACAGCTGCCCCCTTTGGCCTTTACACTGTAAAACATTACAGCCTCATTTAGTTATGTCCACTCACTTCTTCTTTTAAACTCAAGGAGCACTGGTGAGTTTTGACTATTTCAGACTTTTGTCGGGTGGTAACTTGAAAATGAAGAAAACTTCAATCATCTCTGATATCTCAAGAACTAGTGTCGAGACAACTAGAACATTGTAGAAAAATCAACTTCATGGACTTAAATTTCTGAGTTGAAGCAAATGTAATCTTCAAATTGAGTTAAATTGCATTTACAAGTCAGCAGGTGAACTTGCATTTCCAAGTTAAAACAACTTGAAATGTCTTAGTGTACTACGTAAATGCTCTTTTTGCGGGACATTTTTTCTTCCTATTTCTTTTTCTATTTAGTCCCAACAGTCTAAACCTCAGGGCGTCACTGTCGCCTCACAGCAAGAAGGTTCTGAGTTTGAATCCCCCAGCTGGGAGGGTGGGGAGTTTGTGGCTGTGGAGTTTGCATGTTCTCCTCGTGTCTGTGTGGGTTCTCTCTGGGTTCTCCGGCTTCCTCCCACAGTCCAAAGACATGCAGCATAATAGGTTAATTGATAACTTTAAATTGCCCGTAGGTGTGACTGTGAGCATGAATGGTTGTCTGTGTCCATGTGTCAGTGCTTAGATGAACTGGAGACTTGTCCAGGGTGTACCCCACCTCTCCCCCAATGACAGCTGAGATAGGCTCCAGCCCCCCGGTGACCTTTCAAAGATAAGCGCTTACAGACAGTGGATGGATGGAGTCTAAACCTCAACAGTTTTCCAAATACATTAACTCTAGTAAAATAATTCAAAAGAAAAGCAGCAAATTTGTGATGCTGCAACCATGAAAAACAAAACATCATATTTAATAAACTCGTCACATGTTTTTGTGTAAAAATCTGGAAATTTACTCAAGTAAATACTCAAAATACTCAAGTGAAGTGAAGTGCCTCAAAATTGTATTTCAGTATAGTGCTTGAGTACGCATACTTAATTACATTCCACTACTGTAAAACAACAAAACAAAACACATCTAAGTAAGAAAAAGATCTGCCACGAAATGTAATGTCAGAAGATTTCCTGTGAATATTCATGGTCCACTGAGCACAAACCTGACTAATATCCCCATGAGCTTTCTTCTGGGTCAAAGTCTCCAATTATACATGCACTGTAAAAAAAAAAAAAGACTGAGGAAATCAGTTGCCACAATTTTCTTGAGTTCATAAATTCAAAAAGTTGGAGATTATCAGAGCTGAAATATTTGGAGTTACTGTTACATTTACTCTCTGATTCAAGTTAAATAAAAAATATTGGTTATGTCAACTCAAATAGTTTCAGTAATTTCAAAACAGAATTTTTATTCATACCTCTTTTGCAAATTCGTTATCAGAACAGAAATTTAGATTTTAAGTACACCTCAGTATAGTAATATATGTTGGGTTTTTTTTATCCCTTATATATTGGTGTTTTAGGGACAATTTTCTCTCATTAATTGAAAATTATAAGTTTAATACACACAAAAGAAAGAAAATTCTGCAGGCATTTAACATTTTTAAGTTAGTAGAGCCTCTAAACAAAAGTTAAGTTTTCATTTCTTAGTACAAAAAATTAATTTGAGCATTTGATTTTACAATGTGACTAAAAAGCAGATTACTTTGTACATCTCACTCTACTCAAAGTCCATTTTGGTCGGTACATGACCTTCACACTTCTCCTCCCGAAGAAACAGTTAACCTGCTCAGTTCAAAAATTCAGATGCAGCCTGAGATCCTCTGCCGGAGGATTAAATCACAAATTTTTCCAGCAGAGCACTAACACTGTGGTCACATTCTGGAGAAGTCAGTTGAATGTTCCAGGAAGGTTACTAATGTTTTGGGAATGTTTCTATGAGTAAGAACTTGATTGTTACTTGAAAAGCAACCAGCAGGGAACCTCAGGGGAACGTTACAAAAATTACCCTCAAAAAACGCTACTTCATGTGATTATTTCTGGTAATGTTATAGTAACATTATGAGTTAGCTGGATGAACAAAGTGGTGGATTTAGCAGGTAAGAGGCTGACTAGAGGCAGCCGGGTCTGGTGGAGACACAAACAGAACTAAAAGGAGGATTAAACATTGGACTCACATTCATCAGGTGGACAGACTCAACTCCAAATGAATGCTATGTCTGTGTTGTGTTTGTGCCCCATTCTGCTGCCCCCAAGTGGCCACAAAGATCAGTTCACGCAGCCATGAAACTGACCAACATTTTGTCATGTTCTCGCAAAAACATCCACAAAACACGAAAGCTGATATGCACGTTTCTTTATTTCATAAAGAGAAATGGTGTCTAGACAAAAAAGTAATTTATAGAACACTAGCAATTGAAATGAATGAAAATGGGGTTTGCACAATACCGTATTTACAATGGTTATTAAGTCATTTTAATTAATTAGGGTCATGTAGCATTTAAAAATTATAAAGGTAAGAACTCTTAGTAGAGAATAAGCAAATAACAGCTATTTCAAATTGACAATATTAACACAAAACAATCATCTAGAAAAATGAAAGAAAAAAACAACAACTTGAACTACAAGCTTAAGAGCTATTACATTAAAAATGATGCACCAAAATCTACTAATACAATAATCCATATAATCTGTGTAAAAAGCATGTAGAAAAAACACCTGATGCAGTTTGCTGATACAGTCATTGACCAGTTATGAGAGGTATGAAGGATTTCACAGGTAGATAAGTGTGAGAAAGTCCGCACTGGTGACTCGGGGATGGGGCCCAGGCCCCTGCATACACTCACTTCACTTGAATGTGAACTATGGCCTCTGCAAGTTCTAAGGCAAATATCGGAGGTGCACTTGTATCCATGTAATGCTGACCCATCCCAAAAGTTGGATTAAAGACAAGGTGAGGAAACTCATTCGTTGTCTCTTTACACAACACCAAGAACCAGTCCAATTGAACTGAGCATCAATTTTACATGGCAAAAATTGATTCAAACATGACAATGACACCTATTTGTAAACATTTTCCATTTTTTTATATTTTACTCAATGATCTCAGCCTGCGCTTTCAACCAGGACACCAGATGTTTGTTTTTTTTTAATTTTGTTTTTGTTTTTTTTCAGTAAAGTTGAGGAATCTGTGAGAAAGGCATGTTTTTTTGTTTTGTTCATATTCTTTTACAGAACAACCTTTGGAGTTGAAAAGCCAGTGTTTGTTTCAGAGAAGCAGCAACAACAACAAAAAAAAAGAACAAAAAAAAAAAAAAAAGTTGAACTGAACAAGACAAAATCCACAGCAAAAAGGTACGAGCATTCAATTACAGAGTTACAGCAAAAAGCTAAACTGTTCACTTGAATCAATCTGCTGTCGTGGTCGTAACAAAAGTAACCTGCAGGATTCCTCTTAGCTAAAGTAGCAAATTCTTCAATTTATCTGAGGTGTTTCTATGCATAGAATCATTACTGTTGCATCATTTTTAAAGCTGCACTAATCAATCAAGGATCAGAAAGGCGTCGCTCATAGTGATGAACCTGCTGGGAATTATTTTGCTTTTACAACCAACAAATTCCGCTCTCACCAGTCTTATTTCTAGCAGCATTAGGCAGCTGTTTTTAGACACACACACAAAAAAGCTACTAGCTGGGGAACATTTACAGATTTTTCAGGTGTTTGAGACCAAAACTACGGAAGCTTATTGCTGCCACACCAGACAAAGAAAAAATGGAGCAGTATCACGTAATAATGTGAAAAGCTTACTGTTGCAACAAGATATTTTTATATTTTCATGTTATAACAAGAAACAAAACTCTATTGACCTTGTTATAACATGAAAAATTTCATGTTATAATGTGATAACTTATTATAATAAGATAAAACTTCATGCTATAAAACGACAAACAGTATATTGTTAAAACAAGAAAAGCTTCTCATCATAAGGTGATAAGTTTGTATGTCGTAATAGCATGAAAACATTTTGTTATAACGTGAAAAACATCTTGTTAAAACAATAAACTTTTGTCGTTATAACGCGATACTGATCAAACAGCAGTCCAAATGAATAATCGTGTTGGCAACTGTTTGCTAATTTGTTAGCCATTAAAAAAATTGTAAGGTTGCAACAGCTTATTCTGCTGCCCCCTAGTGGCCAAAAAAAAATCAATTAGTGCAGCTTTAATGTAATATTAAATCACTTTAGGGGACAGTTTATTTGATTCTCAAACAAAGCAAGTTAAAAAAAAAGAAAAAAAGAAAAAGAAAAAGAAAAAGGTCTGCTTCCGAGTGATATAGAGAGCAGGTTTAAATGCTCGGCACCCTGAGACACTAAAGGGTCACTTCACCCAAATGACAAAAACAAACATATTTTCTGACTTACCTCCACTGGTATCTAGACATGCATAAAGTTCTGGTTTTACTCTGCACCGTTTTAAGATTGTCTAACATTCTGCCACCACTCTGCAACATCAGAACAGAGGTGAATGGAATTTTGATTCTATTATTGATTTGTTTAAATGTCATTTTTCAGTGATGTGAGCACCACAATTGAAATTCCTCCACTGTTTTAGAGTGCAGGCAGAAATCTCAAGCCTGGAAAAAATAGCTTATAAACAACAGAACCAAAACTGTCTGCATGACCAGAGGCTGCACGAGGCGAGAGAGAGAACTTTAGTCTTTATTTATGTTTTGTCATTTGAGTGAACTGAGCCTTTAAACAACAGTGAAGCTGTTGTAAATGCTGACATGTCAGCACTGTAGCGGCGGATGCATGTTTCAGTGTTGGAGCATGCAGCGAGACTCAAAGAGCTTAGCGGTCTGGACAGAAAGCTTTTCTGACTGGAGAGTGTGCTTCAGGGGCCTCTGTTGGTTGGATGTCAGCTCTACAGGAATCTAAAGGTTTGTTAAGTTGGATTATCAACATTCAGAACAGAAATTCTATATGCAAAAAAAACAAAACAAGAATGTGATCATCGTAGTATCATTAGGACATCTGAAGACACCCAGGGGCCTTTGTTACAAGAGTTTTGCTACAACACAAACTTCATGAATTCATTTTTTTCTCCAAACAGAAAAAGTCAGTCGACTGTGTCAATGTAACATCAAGCAAATAAAAAAAAAAAGTACATGAGTAGAAAATGAGTTGCATAATGTTTGCTGAAAAAAGAAGCTTCTGTGATGTCGATGGTTCCACTTCAGTTTGCTGGTTTGAACCTGTAGAATCTGCACGAGTGTAAATACTGTTTCAGTAAAGATGTGTACAAGAATGAAAAAAAGCACAAATAGGAAAAAAAAAGGGCTGAACCACTACTGCTCCGCACTCAGGCTGTGCCACGACGTACTGTGTGTACTGTGTGTGTGTGCTGTATGGGTATACTGTGTATGTATGTGTGTGCGTGCATGTGTGTGTATGGGTCTATGTACTCTACAAAGTAGGGACCAGTCTTTGAACAATTTAAAGACAGGTTTATAAAATACACTTATTACTCTGTTCGGCTGAGGAACAGAAACAGTCTCACATGTGAGATCATATTTTAAACTACATCTAAAATTTACATCAGGTAAAGTCAGGGGAGGGAGGGGGGAGGGGGACGACTTCAAAACATTTCAGACAGACTTTAAAGCCCCAATCCCAGATTGTTGTGTTTTTGGCCAGAAAATGCAGCTTGTATTTTAGCTTTAAAATAATATTGAAGGGTAATGAAACACTGTGTTTCAACCTGCATAATACACACGTTTAAAAACATGAAAAGCCAAAGTTTGGTGGGAGACTAGATTTCCAGGCTAGCTTAGCAGCGCTACGGCTGTATGAGGTTTACTATCCATATTCTAAGCTTTAATTAGTATTCACTACAACACTTTGTGGTTTTAAGAAAATAAATGTAAAGTTAATCATACTTTATATATCATGTTTTATATAAATATACTGTTTAGCAAGGTCAGACAGCTGTGTTGTTGGACATTTTTAGTAATACTTTATGACAAATGTCTGTGATTTAGAAAGAGGTTTTCTTACTAAACATCCAGCTCAACAACATACCCAAGGTTTAAATGGCCTTCAACAAACACCATTTCCCACAAGCCCAATGGGGCTTGTGGGAATTCTGGTTGGTGGTGAAACTTCGTGGAAGCTGTAGTTTTTTGTATGCTAACAAAATGGTTGTTGGTTAGCTTTTTTAAAAGGTTTATATTGTTAATAGCAAGTAGTAGAAACTCATTTGTCTTAGAGTACGGATAGTAAACACATTTCTTTTTTTCAGACAGAGCGTGGCAGAAATGCTTGATGAGAGATTACACTGAGGTACAGAAGCTAGTGGCTAGCCTGGGCGTGACGTTAGCTTTTGCTCTTTAAGAGGGAACGATGTTTTGGATTGGGGCTTTAAAGAGCATTGAATAAAGCTTCACATTCCAATTGAACTCGACCTTTGCACTAGAGGACGACCCTGCCCGCGCATGAAGCCTGCCTCTAGTCAGGGTCGACATAATTCAGCTTGTTTATACATAGAAATTTCAAAAATATCATTTTAAAAGCAGACTGCTCCAGAGAGAACTTACAAGGCAAACAGAAGCTAGACAAACTAACTAGGCTTATAGCTATAGGCAGCATGCATGCACATCACAAAAGTAGGATGTTCAAACAAATGCACAATTAGGGCAAACGTGTTACTATCTTATATGATTGTTACTTAATCATTTGGACAACACATACACTGTTTTCACGTCAAATGAAATCTGAATTAGCTTATTCAATTCCTAAAGAAATACAAATATAAGGTGTGAACAATCTTATACTAAAACATTAGCTTCCTTTTGTGTTTAGGTTTCAGATACGTCTTCTTCATAGAGATATTTTTAATATTTTCATATAATCATATCAACAAGATGTTTCCTCTTGAAGTGCCAATTTAAGTGCTCCCGTCTCAGACTTTTAAGGGGTCTGAAACAAAGACAAAGACCCTCATTGAAGTGCTAAATGGCTCTGAGCGCTTGGGGCCGGAAACAAAGTGCCTGATTTAAGTCGATTTCTTTTCTTTCTTTCTTTTTTTTTTTTTGTCGATAGGTGTTTGAAAAAAAATGAAAGCATCTGTCACGTAGACGCTGGCTGCGCTCTTTGTTCTCTCTCCGAAACATCAAAACGGCAACACTGAAGAAACCCGAAGCATGTCTGCGAGAGTGTACACAAATAGCATCTTTAAATACTGATAAGAAATAAGATTTCCTCCGAAGAACACAAGGCAGATCTCGTTTTTTTTTTTTTTCACATTTAAAGAGGAGTCAAAGGTGGAGAGGAGCTGGCCTGAGCCGCGCGTTCAGAAACACGTCTTGAATGTCGAACTTTTATACATGCATGGGGCTCAAAATTGTGTGTGTTGACGCATGTGTCTGTATGTACTGTATGTGTGTGTCTACATGTGTATCAAGCTGATTTCCTGAGTATAAGAACACCCGCCGTGATGGGGAGTATTCGTTAGGCAGGACAGGAAACAGCAAAGCAAAAAAAAAAAAAAAAAAAAATCTTTTTTCCCTTAGCAAAAAGGTGCTTGATATAACCCCGGTGAAAAAGAAACATCTACGCCTCTACCTGTACAAAATCACTGTTACAGTCATCATGCTCCATACTATTTACATTTCTGCCAAACGAGCACTTGAAAGTCACCATTACAACATCCAAATACAATGGTATTGCTGATGAGTGGGAAATAAAAATAGCCATTTAACCGCCCGACTTCTTGGTAACACTTTCTATGAACGTTACATCTATAATGCATCGTGAGTTCATTCATAAGACATTACAATGTATTTAAAAGTCTTTATAAAACTCTTAGTACGTGTTAATCATGCATGACAACCTATAACAAGGTTTACATAGTAAGTAAAGTGGTGGACGTCTTGTGTTATAAGCTTAACGTTCGTAATGCTTTATAGCTCCATGCCAAAGTGACACAGTGTTTGAAAGAAGAATTTTTAAGTTCTAGGTTACACAGCACATTAAATCAGATCAAATCACAATTTAACTTTAAACTATGTGGTAGCAAACATTAAAACTAGCTTAAAAATAAGAACATTTAAATTTAAACCTCTTTTTAAACCTCAGTTTAGTTTTTACTCTAAATTTAGCAGTATTAAATTTAAAGTTACTCTGTTATAATGTTACAATGTACAACAATGAAAATTTTGTTAACTTTTTTGGCCTGCTAGCAAACGATGTAATGTTTTGTGAACTTTTTTAGCTAGCAAGCAAACAGTGTAACATTTGTTCAGTTTTTTTTAGCTAACTAGAAAACAATGTAATATTATGTTAAGGTTTTTAGCTAGCTATAAAACAATGTAACATTTTGTGAACTTTTTGGCCTGCTAGCATACAATGTAACATTCTGTTAACTTTTTTAGCTAGCTAGCAAACAATGCAACATTATATTAACTTTTATAGCTAACTAGCAATGTAACATTTTAACTTTTTAGCTAGCTAGCAAAGAAAAAATGCAGCACTTCTCCAGACTGTCAAAAATTCTATTTAATTTCAATTTACAACGATAAACTAGTGAAACTAATAAAGAAGAGTAGATTTTCATCGTGCAACAGAACTCTGCTTAGTATTTTAAAATCTGGATTTAATCATTTTAAACCTAGTTTTGCTTGTTGATTAGAACTAATTCTAGATTAAATTAATCTTTATTGGTCCAATCCAGTCTAAGTTTCTAGTTTAATGTCAACTTATGTGCAGTGTAACTGAGGACTCACATCTTCCTTCAAACAGTCACTTTGGTATGGAGCTACATTATGAATGCTGAACTTATAATATATTATGTCCACCACTTATAATACATTATAACCTTTGCCATATGTATGCATGATTTTTAACATTTATATAGAGTTTTATAAAGCCTTGTAAATGCATTTTAATGTCTTATGAATGTGTTTATTACGCATTAAAGACATGATCTTCATAGAAAGTGTCACTGACTTTTTTTCCTTTCAGTTTCAGTGCTGAGGAAGGCAAAGGAGGAATGTTTTTCGGTTACAGCCTGTACAAAGTTCTCCTGTACAGAAATACAAATGCGAGACGCTTGAAGACATTTTTGCATATGAACATTTTACAGTCTAACTGCATCGTTAACTTCCTCGTGTACAGAAGCTGTTATTCTCATTTTCCATGAATTAGGTTGAACATTCAGAGGATTTTTTTTTCTTCCTGAGTTTGAATTGCTGTGACGAAAAGGGCCACTGAGATATAGCGAGAGAAGAACCACAGACGGAGAGAGAAAGAGAAAAAAGACAAGTGAGACAGAAAGAGGTAGAGAAGATTGATAGAGACAGAGTGGGGAAAAAAAAGAAGAAGAGCAAAATGTGAAGAAGAGAAAGGCAGGAACAGAGATACTGTTGGTACACAGAGAGACAAAAAGAGCTGCTGTTTAGGTCCGATGAGGTTCAACTTTGAGTTGTGATGCGTGACACATGAAGAACAGAGTCTCCACTGTAGAGGTTGCTGCCGGGGCGAGAATAGCACCATCGTAAGGGTTTGGTGAGAAGTTCCCACTCTGTCATGGTAAGAGGAGAATACCTGGAGAACAGTATTGCTGCTGTTAAGACAACTTTAGTGTCAACCGTTCCAAAAAAAACAAACAAAAAACAAAAAAACAGCACAAAAAGACATAAATACAAACAAAGCTTGTTTTTCAGTGAACACTGGCGGAGGCTGACCGTCTCAACAACCCCAAGAGAGGGTTTGTCAGAAGAGTAAAATTAAATAATAATAATAAAAAAAAAAAAAACATCAAAAACAACAACACAGAGAACCACCACTACTTAGTACAGTCCTTCCTCGGCTGCTCGTCAGTTGTACATTTCTCAGTCATTTCCTGGCAAAAATCCACCGTTACGGTCTGGTTGGACTTTTCCGCCGACAGCCCTGACTTTGCGTACAAGCTGGCGTCCTGGCCGTCCATTTCCCTGTCCGCCCCGTTCCTGACGGCCGAGTCGGGCTCGCTCTCTGACGGGCCCGGCGAGCCATGGAAGCTGGGCTCGGGCGTGGCTGAGCCCGAGTGGGTGGTGAGGTCGATGCTGGTGGTGGTGGTGGTGTTGGTGTTGGTGGTGGCGGGGGCGGGCTTGGGCTGGTGGGCGGCGTTGTTGCTGGCAGTGGAGTTGGCGGGCCGCAGCACGGGGCAGTAGTGGTGTAAAGACTGGACCTGCTCGGGGCTCAGCTGGACGTCCCTGCACACCTCCTGAGACAGGCAGGAGAAGTTCTCCCACAGCTCCCCCATACACGCCTTCAGCTGGTTCCTCTCCGTCAGCAGCTTCTCCTTCTCACACACCTGCACATACAAAATATGACCACTTTAAACCTCGCATGTTTTCAGAAACATATTTTAGCGCACTGTTTAGCTATAATACAAGAGAGTTTGCGACCAAGCCGCCATGTTCAAAATGGACGAGCCAAAACCAAGCACCACCCAACTCACAGTACATCACCTAAAAGCTGGAGCTTGAAGTAGTCCGGAGCAGGGTGGGGTTTAAATGCACCCTCTACCCCTCGTGTCCATGCAGCAGTCACACAGCACTGAAACAATTTTGCTGCTACACAGGGGCATTTGCAGCGATACAGTAATTTGTGATTTGTGGGAGTTGGGAATATTATACACGCTGCAGAAACATTACATTTAGAATTTGCTCACTTAAATAAAAGTGTCCCTGCTTAGGAAATCTGACAAATTTCACACAGCGTGTGAAGTTTAGCTGCAAAACACCCACTTACTGTATAATAACTGGAGTTGAAGTTAAAGCTGTTGTGTTAAAATGATGATCTGACCGTATTCTGAAACTGAGGTTTCTCAAACTACAATCAAAGCCTTGATAGACAGATTTGCATTGTTTTTGAGGATGATCGTTATTTCCTAATCTTTATAGTTCTTGAAGTTCTGTGGAAATGCAGCAAAAAGCAGCACCAGAGCTGACACAGGTTTTGAAATGTTCCAGGTATGGAAGCTTCACTGTTATCTTTATGCAGCTGAAAAGAGCTGTTAGAGCTGCTAGAGGACGATGCTATCAGTCAGCGCCAAAACAGTTTTGTTTCCAAGGCTAAAAAGCTCTGTTCTTGGACTAAAGATGCAAATGAAATCAGTATTATGATTTAAATGGTTAACATCATGAAATACGTCTTTGTTATTGGTTGAATAGTTTACTTGTTTGTAATATAGAAACATGACATGATATAGAAACATGGGCTGCTGTAAATTGATGAGGCTGGAGGAGCGAAGTGTGAGATGCTGTTGCAGTTCCTACTTCATGCCAGCAGAGGGAGAATAAGCCCATGTTATTCAAGGATAGGCTCACAGTTTTTCAAACAATAGTCATTTGCCCCTATGAACATTTTTCTTGCTGTAATCATTCCTCTTGTTCAGACCGACCATTAAAAGACCATGATTCCAATTTAAGTGAACTTTTTTCTTAAGTAATATAAGATAATAATAGTAGAATTAGATAACTCAATCTTCTAAAATTACAGGTTTTTTTTTAGTACAAAATCCCCTCCTTACACTCATCTGAGAAATGCAACACAGGAATTTTATTGTAGATGATACTTATTTGATTTCTTAAACAACTGACTGCATTTTGTCCCCCGTCACTTTCATTTCCTTGGGGGAGATTTCTCATGTGCTGTACTGCAGTCTCATGTTATTATCAAAAGGTTGTATTATGAGGTGATCATTTGTCAGGTTGGAAATTCTTCTTCCAGTCTTTGAGCCCTTTAAGTTTCATTTAATGTAAGAAAAGGTGCTTTACAATAAAAGCTTTTTTGTTACTATGATACTGCTGAAACATTTCCAGAGGCTGACACAACAAACCAAAAACTTTCAGTTTCAAGCTCACCACATACAAAGTTGTCAGAAAGTTGCCTGCAGACTGAACCAGAGCTTCACCAACCCACACACTGCTCCACATACCCAGCACGGAGACCACAGGCCACTCTAATGGTGTCAAAGTGCAGACAGAGCTAAACTAAACCAAACTTCATCACATCGTGTCCTTTGCTGTGTTCAGCTGGTGGTTGGGCTAATTACTGTCCCCGATGAGAGCTGGGGACAGTCAGCGTTGGTGTAAAAAACCAGTGGACTCACCAGTTTTCTGATCTCACACTCCAGGTTGAGGATGCAGTCGAGCTTCCTCTTGCGGCAGCGCTGCGCCGCAATGCGGTTCTTACTCCGCCGCCTCACGTCGTGGATGAACTCAAGCTGTTCCGAGGTCAGTTTGTGCATTTTCACCAACATTTGGAAGTCGTTCCGTGGAAGATTTGTGATCTGATCTACGGGGAAAGGCAGCTTCACCTGGAAAAGAAAAGAAGACCAGACAGACAGATGTCATTTAATGATTACTGAGTATGAACGAAGATAAGCAGAGGTTGACCACACATTTAATGTAAAAAAAAAAATACTATGTTCATTTTGCTTCTGTATGTGGGAAGTGTGTATAAGATAAACTTTACTGATCCCACACTGGGGAAATTCACAAGTTACAGCAGCTCAAAAAGTACAGGTAGAAAAAGGAGTGAGTGATAACAGAAAACTGTTTCAGGTGTTAAACTCAGGAGGTTACATTTTACACAAACATTGCATATGGTGGGTTTTCTAAAGGGGAATTCTGATCTTTTTTTTTTTTTTAACCCAATGTCTTTAAATTTGCCCAGAATACACATAATTTAGTTATTATTTCTTCAGAGACTACAGTACATAAGCGTCAGCGTGGATACATTTTGACTAACTTCTTCTGGGGGGAATTATGACCTCAGTATTTCCACAGTCCTTGCTGAGGCTCTGAATGCCTTCAAAGTTCCTTGTCTCTCAACTCCAATCAATACAGCTGTCTACACCGTCAGCATAACAGCTCGTGTTTCACTCATGAGTGACTCGCAGAGGTCACAGGACCTGGATTTCTACCGTCTGTGGCGATCAGGGAAAATAGAATAGAAAAGCTCCACATTGCTGACAGTTGATTTTTCCCTTCTTTTTTTTTTTTTTAATCTGTCTCAAGATGGCGAGGGGCAAACATGCTGCTGTCTTAAACACTGGGGGCACAGAGAACAAGGCAATGTCAGGGATTATTTTTTCTTTTTCAACACTGGTGTCTTTGGTCTGGAGGACAGAATTAGTGGATTTTTTCTTTTTCACAGAATGTTGCCTGTTTTTAATGAACAACACAGACTGGGACCAGAAATGGATTGATAGTATAATAAGTGACTGTAGAAATAATTTACTAAATCAAACAAATGGATTTGGTATTAAAAGAGCAATAAGTAGCCACTGCTCATTCAAATATGAGTACACAAGTCCTCCACTGTAAGTTGATCAGCTGTTTATAACTGTTAATTGAGAGGTTAAGCCTGTAATCCTGAAAACAAAGACCCACTGCTCTGAAATAACACTGGGTGATGAGTTCAGTGGCTGCCTGTCTCACTGCTGCCAAACTCCATTAACATTTCGCTCAATTTAACAGTTATTAACATCTACATCTTCTACAAGATTATTAATGATCTGATGACAATCATTCTGGCCTGATTTATTACTTTTCCCCCTTATTTTACACTTAGCTGTACCAAAATGAAATAAAAATAAAAATAAAACAAAACTTCAGCTTCACCAGTATTAATTCTAATGTTAGAATAGGTTATAATAAAACAAAGGTCCAAATTAGAAAGATGAATCCATTATAATGATAATGTACATGCAGTATAGTGATGGCAGGGCTCTATCTTTTAATATATACATGGGAGAATGTTATTTGTTCCATACAGTAAATTTGTCATACCCTCTCAGTCCATATATTGTATGTTTGGAGGCCAGGGTTTAACCACTTAATTGTGATGCATTTAATTGCTGCTCTTTTTTAAATTTTTTTTAAGCTCTTTCATCACTGGTGTGAAATCTAGTATATTACCTGTAAATATGTATGGACTCACATTACATAATCACATGACCTACTAGAAGTTTGTGGTGGTGTCTGTATTTCCTTTGTTTTCTCCAACCCAAAATGTTGGTATCTGACGTCCTGATGCATTTACGAGCAGCTCAGACAAACAATCTCCTGTGTGATTCAATGAAGTGATTTATGACAGATTATGACTAAATTCACCAGCTACATAGCTGAGAATTGACCAGGTGAGTGAATGCATCATTGTGCCTCCTTGCTGTCGGACAGTTAGTGGATTTGGCCACGAGATGGCAGTAGAGCACCGCTCCAAATGTCTCTCACAGCAGGACTTTGTGAGTCTTCAGCTCTCTCCGCCTCACATTTAACATGTAGCACATTCTCAAGCAGAGGGGAAAAGGTGATGCAAGAAAAGAGTCCCTCCCCATCTGTCCCTCAGCACCTGGAGAGGTGCCAGGATGACAGATTGAGGGGGGCAGTGACTTGTCAACCTGATCCAAATCAGTGTCAGGTGATTTCTGGGGGCATGAATATCCGCAGCAGCCTTTACAGGCAGCACAACAAAAGAATTAGTGGAATAAATGCAGCAGCGATTTGGCAGTGTGAGCCGTGTGCTATCTCCTCGCTGATACGAGAACATATCAACGTTTGTATGTGTTTATTCTCCTTCTCTCAGTTTGGAGAGCAACAATAAGTCAGCCTCTCTCCCTCAGGTGATGGCAAACCTTATGATAAGCACATCACAGGCAGATCCACCCCAGCGGTATCTGCGTGCACCAGGGAGCTGTAGCTTCAGGCGGCGAGTGAAGCAGCGGAGGCATAACAAAGAGCCAGAGGAAGACAGCCGGAGAGCTTGGCAGAGATGAGAGGAGCTGCAGCTCTCTTTCTCCTCTTCCCTCCCCGTGGCTGCCTCTGCCGAGCGCACCGACAACAAAGTCAAACAAAGGAGGAAGAGAGGAGAAAGAGGAGCAAACGATGCAACTTCGCACTCCCACTGTACCTGGCTGCTCGAGCGGGGGCCAGATGCTCCCCGGGGACCCCTAACCGCTCAGACGACTGCAGCAGAGCTCTGTTTCTCCAGCAGACGCTACACAGCGGCGGCGGTGGCTGAGGCGTCACCTGGTGTAAGCGCCGCACTCGGGGGGATAAAGCAAGGTGCCTACTCATGACAGAACTGAAATTACTCCTCACTGAAGAGCAAATCTAGATGTCAATCTATCCCTGAGAGAGAGAAAATGGCTTGAGTTTCCTCATTAGAAGCGCAGACCTCTGAGCCGCCAGGAGCCCTATTTCTCATCTCAGCTCGACATCTGCATGCAGACACATGAATAAATAATGAGCCGAGCTTTCAAGGCCACACAAGGCTCTCGCTGCTCTGCCAGGGCAGGACAACTCCACTCTCTGAGAAACAAGGGTTCCACCAAGGTTCTTCCTGAAAGACACGAGGCTCTACCCAGAACCCTTTGCTTCTGAGAGACCCTTTGTTGAAGAAAGGGTTTGTCAAGAGTTCTTTGCAAGATTGAAAGTCCCATTAAGAAGACCTTTTGTTCAAAATAAACCTTTTTGAAGACAGAGTTCTTGGAGGATTGTTGAAATCCTTGAAGAACTTTTTCATGAAGGGTTTCTCAAGGGTTATTTGTACCATAATATTAAACTGAACCCTCTGGATGGGGGGTTCTAGATAAAACCTATGGAATATAAAATGGTTCACAATAGAATCCCCTGGATGGGTTCTAGATAAAACCTTTAAAACAAAAAAGGTTCTCCGCAGAATCCCCTGAATGGGTTTTAAATAAGTCGCTGGATGGGTTCTAGGTAAAACCCATGGAATAAAAAAAGGTTCTCCATAGAAACCCCAGGGTGGGTTGTAGATAAACTTTTGGAATAAAGAAAGGATCTCGGTAGAACCCCTTGGGTGGATTCTGGAAGAGTTCTCAGTAGAACCCCCTTAGTGGTTTCTTGTTTGCACCCAGAAGGTGGAAAAGTTCTTGATAGAACCTCCGGAGAGGGTTCTGGGTGAAACAATTACGCAATAGAAAGCTTCTCTGTAGAACCTCTTATAAGGGTTTTGTGGGAAAGAGGGTTCTAGGTATTTTTTGTGTTTATCTCTAGGTAGAACCTTCTGAAAAGGTTCCAAGCGGAACCTTTATAAAAGCAGGAACCGAAAATGGTTGTCCTATGAGAACAAGCCGAAGACCGCTTTATGGTTCTATTTAGCAGCTTTATTTCTGAGAGTGCAGCGCCAAAGCGAGACGAGAGGAAGTTTTAAACATCAGTAGGAGCTGATGTTTCAAGCTTCTTGTGCAGCTTCAGTGTTTGTGATCAGACAGCTTGTGCTCCACAGTGCAGCTCCACCATCTGATGGCAAGAAAAAAGCAGGGGGAAGGAGACGCTGCGACCTTGTGATGGTTTCTTTCTCCCCCTCCATCCACCAGTCACTGGTACGCAGGGGACGGCTAAATTTAGCCGCTCCACCACGAGAACCAGTTCAGCAGCGAGGCTGGGATGACAGAGTGCGCTTCAGCGGTGGTCATAAATTCACAGCCAACTGTTCTGGATTTACATTTCTGTCTCAATTCTGTTCTTTCCTCCTCCCTCCCCTCAGTCACTCCCTTTCTTTCTCTGGGTCATTATCCTGCAAATGGGGTACAGAGTGAAAAGTAGGACTCATCTGTTATCAGGAGCAGCCTCAGCCCTGACACTGTGCACCGTTAAAAAATAACTGATGTCTCTCAAATTCAGACTCAAAATAATATTTATGTCATGAGTGAAAGAATAAATCAAAGGCCTGAGCTGATCATTTTCACCTGCTGACACATTCTTCCTTTTAATAAATATTCTGGTTGACTACAGCGTCGGTTTTATTTTCAAAATCTGTGGATAAAATCTCCCTGATCTTCTGACTTGTGCTCATGTTTTTTTTTTTGTCAGGGTTATTTCGATACCAGTATCAGTATCTAAAATGCCTCTGATGCAGTCTAGAATGCACCGATCAGAATCCAATATGACCTTTGATCATTTATTATCCCCAAAATACACCATCCCATATTTTTTTTTTTCCCAACCTGAGCCAAGCCATGCACACTGCATCCTCTTATATACAAAGTTCAGGCATTGAAAACAACATTGGGAAGGAAAGATTATATCAGAACAACTGATTTCTTCTCAGCAATATCGTGTACAAAGTTAATATCATTGGAGGAATTAATTGCAAAAATACTAACATACAATAAAAAACTCAAAACTACAACTCTTTTAAAAGAAGCGGTCTGTCAGATATGTTTTTTTCTCATCTATCTTACCCTAGAGAGAATTCTGTGATATTTTGACATGAGCGTGCTATGCAAAAAAGTTGAACTGTTCCTTTAAAGAAAAGCCTAACAGTTCTGCTCCACCACTATGATGCAAAATTCTGGGAAATCACTTACTTGCTTCCTTTCAGAGAGTGAGATTTTGAGTGTTATTACATTGGCTTTGTAAAATACTCAGTTCTGATTGGTCAATTACAAAGTCCGTTATTTCTGTATAACAGACCGTTGTTATGAATAACAGACCGTTGCTATGTACACAGTTCTGATCATAGACTCTGGAGGAACAACAAAATCATTGTTAAATCACTAAAATCATTTTAAAATCAATATTTTGTGTTCAATTATTGATTGTTTTTGTCACTTTTGTGAAACAAAGCCATAAAATCTTTTAAAAATGAATATTTTGTATGCCAGTTTTGTTGTTGTTGTTGTTTTTGTAAGTAATAAGCAGGATGATGCTTCGGCACAGATCCTGCATCATCTTGTCAGGATTTATTTCACAATAACAACCTGCTCACTGTATATTATCCCTTACTTGAGTGTGGTTAGACTAGCCTGGCTCTGTTACAAGTGAAAACACAGCACGTCTACAGCTCACTCATTAACAGATTAGATCTAATTCGTTGAACCCACAGACAAAGAGAAATGTAAAAACAACTTTTCACAGTGCTGTATGTCTCCATTATGCTTCTGCACAGTTGCCATATTTGATCTTGTAATAAATACAATGTGTTTTGAGAGATGACCATAACTGGCTTAATTCTGAACTGATTTTAGTGAAATTTGATGAGCTAATGAACCGAACATGATAGTTGCTACTTGTTGAAATTAAATTCAGTTACTGGAGGCGATCTGATTGGCTGTATGCCAAAACGTGAACCTTCTGAATAGATGCAAGTTCCACTAGGACATGCAGGGTCCGACCAACATCAAGTGTAAATTATTCAGAATTTCAGCTTTTGTAGAATAAAATGTAGATTTCTATAGCTGCCTGTTTGCTTGTTATAATATCAATAATTAAATCAGTTCATTAATAAAACAAACAAGACTATTTTTGCTCCCAAGACTCCAGTTAAGAGAAGAACATCTATACAGTTCATGTGTAAACCCCGACACACATGTGATAATTCCACATCTGAAGGCTGTATAGTAGCAAATATTGTAAATCTCAAATATTTTACATCTTCATTTATTCACTTTAGACATTTTTTGGAGAAAAGCAAAAGCTGAAATACCACACAATTGACACTTCATGTTGTTTACTCTATAACTAAAAGAAGAAGGAGGGTTAAGTGTTCCAAATTTGCACAATTATTTTAATGCTACACAAATTCTCACAGCATTGAAGTGGATGAAAGGAGAAATGGAGGCCAAATGGATCAATATAGAAAAAGACTCTTTTTACTCTTTTATGGTTGTCAGTTTGAGTTTGTGGCATTGAATTTCTGTCTTAATATTTATACATTTAATTTCTACAAAAAAATCTAAAACGTTGCAATGTATTAAAAAAAAAAACAACTGTCAAAAAAAAGTTGTTTATTCAAAGAGTCTGAGTCTGCTTGTCCCAGTGGAAGTTGCATCTATTCAAGGGGTTCATGTTTTGGCACAGAGCTGATTACCCACAATGACTGAATATAATTCCAACCAGTAACCACTGTCATGTTCAATCTTTCATGTTTATAACAAACCAAATTTCAAGAAAATCAGTTCAGAATTAATCCAGTCACAGTCAGTTTTGTAAAGAAGTCTGCAGCTTTCATTTCATCGTTTACTAGACGATCTAGACCTTCACAACATGGCGGAGAGGTTTGGTGCTGTCACGCCCCACTAGAGACCAAAACCAAAACCTGAGCACAGTGACCCCACAAAAACAACAACAACAACAACAAACCTTTGTGCTATGCTAGGTTAACCACATCCTGACTCCACACACACAGACGTGAGACACTGATCTTCTCAAAATGTTGCTTTAAAATGACAAATAACGAGGGGAAATTCTTGCTGCATGCTTGTAAAATGATCTATTTGAATAGTTTTCACATAAATTTAAATTGATTTGAGGACTGGTTAAGCGATATATTTTTTGCAGTATGTGTGAGGCTGGGCAGCTGGCAGCCTGCAGCAGGGTGGGAGGGCTCGATGGACGACCCGGACAGGGAGGGGTCACCGTGCTCTGCGCTCACCTGCAGTCTCTTGACCTGCTCTGAACATTCACCTCATTCCCTTTTTTCATTCACTTCACTTTCTCTATGGCAGCACTTTCACACAAAGGCCCCGGGGCCATCAACCGGCACTTTGCTTTAAAAGCTGAAGCAATTTTCTCAAATAAATGCTGCCTGACACCTCTGGTCCAGGTCTGTGTAACGCTTGTCCCTCACCTAATCCACCTTATAAAATGAGATCTTATCCTGTGAGGTGAGATCCAGAATTCTGCTCATTTGTGTTTCTCTGTAATTAACCCTGTTACATCTCACATGCTTGTAAATTGGATTATAAAGCAGCAGCACACACGCATGTCCCGAGTCAGAGCTTAATGGAGATAATGTTGAGAGGTTCACTAGTAAATGTTTTGTCCCGAGGGTTAAAGTAATAATCTGCGACAGTTTCAGATAAATAAATTAGTTTCGTTGCAGCGTTGCTTCATAAAAAGCTATTTAATGTGTATCACTCATGCTTGAGAATTGGGGAAAAAAATGTATTTTAAGGGGGTTTTGATTTTTTACACTTCAATTATGCTGGAAAATATATTTTAAAAGATCAAACCCTTGGCTATTAAACCCTGTAAGAGGCAAATCTCCAGATGGAAAATCTGATGGAGCTGACGTCTTACAGAGTCGTTTCACAGTGTGGTAGTAATGAGAAACCATTTTATTTTTTTGAAGTTGCTCAGAGTTTTCTCGATGTTAATCAAATTACACATTTTTAAACCATAATTCTTATTTAGCTTGAAGGCTAGAAGGGCTATAGAGACACATCTGAGCAATATTATTTCATGAATTTGTCAAAAAATACAAAGTTTGCCAGTGCTTGAGCAGTATTTCGGCCTTTTTTAAACCAGGAAGTGAAACAGAGGTCCTTACAGGGTATAGCTAACCCTTTTTATGCCTGATTAAATCACGCTTTTGTTTTCTGACACAGAGCAAGTTTAAACTTAAAAAAAAAAATAAAGAAAACCAAAATATTTAATAAATTACATATATTTTATGCACACAGATCCTTAAAGAATTTTTTTAAAGTTATTTTTTGATATGACATGACTTGTCCCAGTTCTCCAAAATGGGTGGTATTTATTTATGTCAGAAATGTTTCCATGGAAAAATCCTCTGATGATTTTTACTTTACTGGCAGCAGGAAATGCAATTTGTTTGGAATAAACACGAGGATAAATGGGTAATTAACTTGGAAAAATGTGTCAAACTTCATCAACAGAACATCCAAAAAAACGACACCAACAAACAAAACTTGCAGCACTGGACACACTGTTTGATTGCCAAGTTATTTCTGGGAATCTGCGTGCAAAAACACCGCAGCACTGGCCGCCAAGCTGCGGCGACGTGGCCAAAATCAACACAACAAGAATCTCGCAGATTACCACTGCAAGGTAGCTGGAAGCTACATGTCTCAGACTGCCACAGGATGTAAGGCCCTGCAGAGGGACAGAGTCGTGTCTGAGCCCCAGCTGACCCTGAGGGCCCTCGGACTGTACTGTACAGACTGCTGCAGCCCAGATGGAGCAGCATCCTGGGGATCTCCACTCTACCCTC
>JAJHUR010108109.1:7222-26332 GCA_027495735.1 Lutjanus campechanus | reverse complement strand
TTTTTTTTTTTTTTTTTTTTGATGTTATCATTGGTGGGACAAAACCAGAGTACCTGGAGAAAACCCACTCCAACACGGTGGAGTTTAGAAACTCCATACAGCGTAGGTCGAGACAGGGAGTCCAACCCTGACCACGGCTGTGTGAGGCCACGGTGATAAAACACTGAGCTGCCATGCGGCCGGACGTCTCTCACAGCGGACAGTTTGACTCGTCAGATGTGGTTTACAGACACACCTACATGTAACACAAAATGCCCACTGTGAGAAAGGTCTATTGATGGCATTCCCGATGGAAGGTGTGATGGTTTGTGAGGCAATTAAATTGTTTCCTTCAAGATGAATGTGGTGTGTATCGAGATGTCAAAAGAATTGGGGGTAGATAGGCATAGATGGTCATTTAATCATGGCAGTTGTTCATGATGCACCACCTGAGGGCCACATTTTGGATTTTTTTTTTGATGTTATCATTTGTGGGACAAAACCAGAGCACCTGGAGAAAACCCAAAAAAGATGTCAAAAGAAGTGTGGGGCAGATAGGCATAGATGGTCATTTAATCATGGCAGTTGTTCATGATGCACCACCTGAGGGCCACATTTTGGATTTTTTTTTTTGATGTTATCATTTGTGGGACAAAACCAGAGCACCTGGAGAAAACCCAAAAAAGATGTCAAAAGAAGTGTGGGGCAGATAGGCATAGATGGTCATTTAATCATGGCAGTTGCTTATGAAGGATGGGACAATGAAAAAGGGGTTGATGTTTGTCACATCATTCATTTCTGAGGGGCCAGTGAAAAAGGGGGCAGATAGTAACTTAATCGTCGCAGTGGCCTGCTATGCAACACCTGAAGGGCCTGGTTAGACATTTACCCACTGCCGAAAAGAACCTGGCAACTTTGGACTTTCGCGAATTGAAGAGGGCATCAAGATGTATTTTTAAATATTTCACAACAGCATCGTCAAAAGACGGATTGTTTGATGCCATTGCAGCCTCCAGGAGCTGTTCTGGAGGGCCAAACTCCTGGCCAAGGTCTTTAATGACAGCTTTGTTTAGTTTCCTCATCTTGCCCTTGGTTTTTCTTACAGCAGACCGAGGGATATTTATCACATTCAGCGCCTTGTTTGACAGGCGGGTGATGACATCATTGATGTCTGCTGGATCAAGGGATCCCGTGGACTGAGGGGCCTTTTTGATCAGCTTCATGACCAAAGCATTGATGAGGTCGCTGATTACCCCCGCTGATTCAGGAGATGTGGTATCATGTTCGTTGGTGGTCTGGGATGTCACGCTCAGAGGCGATTGGCTTCTCTCCGGTTCCCCCGTTCCCGGGAACTGTTCTTCGGCGGTCTGGGATGTCACGCTCACAGGCGATTGGCTTCTCTCAGGTTCCCCCGATCCCGGGAACTGTTCTTCGGCGGTCTGGGATGTCACGCTCACAGGCGATTGGCTTCTCTCCGGTTCCCCCGTTCCCGGGAACTGTTCTTCGGCGGTCTGGGATGTCACGCTCACAGGCGATTGGCTTCTCTTAGGTTCCCCCGTTCCCGGGAAATGTTCTTCGGCGGTCTGGGATGTCACGCTCACAGGCGATTGGCTCCTCTCCGGTTCCCACGTTCCCGGGAACTGTTCTTCGGCGGTCAGGGATGTCACGCTCACAGGCGATTCGCTTCTCTCCGGTTCCCCCGATCCCGGGAACTGTTCTTGAGAGATCTGGGATATACTCAGGGGCGATTCAGCTCTCTCTTGTTTCTCTGTTTGTATGATTTCAGTGATCTGCGATATTATGCTTAGAAGGGATTCATCACTATCTGGTTCCTCTGTTTCTATGATTTCAGCGATCTGGGATAGAATGCTCAGAAGGAATTCATCTCTGTCTTGTTCTTCTGTTTTCACGATTTTAGAAATCTGGGATATTATTCTTACAAGGGAATCAGATCTCTCTTCTTCCTCTGTTTCTAGGATTTCGGTGATCTGGGATATTATGCTCAGATAGAATTCATTTCTCTCTTGTTTCTCTGTTTCGAGGATTTCAGAGATCTGGGGGGATATGCTCAGAGAGGATTCGGCTATCTCTTGTTCCCTTGTTTGTGCGGTCTGTCCTTCAGGGTCCTGGTCGCCCGGAGGCGATTCACCACTCGCTGCTTTGTCGTTGTACAACACAACATATTGGTGCAGATGTTCTTTGGCACTACACACCAGCCAGTGAAGAAGAACTGTGTCATCTGTGGCACTGGAAACAAAAAATGCTGGCTTTGTGGGTGACAAATAATGATTGAGCTTTGACATAAAACAGTTAAGCGTCTTTGTCAGTAGGTGCTCAATGAGGAATGTGAGACCTTCTTCTCCATTGTTTTGTTCTTCCACCTGAAAATAATAAGCAAAACTGCTAGCAATGGAGTCTGCAAACTCAACTACGATTTTGTTGAAATCTGTCTTTGCAGACGGGTCATTTGCACTCCTCTTAAGGTGCTCAGTAATTATTGGTTTGACAGCATTCACAACTGCCCATGTGACACCCTGTATGATGTGCTGTAACATTTCACTTAGTGCTGTCTCCGTTGCTGTGTCAAAATCGTTAGCATATATCTTTTTCCATTGTTCAATTCTGAGATTGTTCAAATGGGAACATACTATGGGGTGAATTAACTCTGATGTGATGGTAATACAGATTTCGGCTGGGGATTTGGCGCTGTCTGTTTGAGGCATCTTTTCTTTGGTTTGTTTGAGATTTATTGTAAATCTTTCAGTAATGTGAAGATAGTGTGTAGATCTTGTAGACTGTAGTTTGAAAGACACTTGTCAAGTTTGTGTGTGAGTTGATTTTTGAATCAGGCCCCTATTTATACTGGAATGTGATGTCGTGATGGTGACGTCATCATAGTGTGATCACACTGTGATGACGTCATCATGACGTCACCATGTGTCAATGGAAAGCACTTCAAAGGCCACGGAATGTGCACGCGCATGCGCACGCGCACTCACGCACCATGACGTCACCATGTGTCAATGGAAAGCACTTCAAAGGCCACGGGATGTGCACGCGCATGCGCGCTCACGCACACACACAGGAATTTCAATGTCCAGTGTGTAATATTTATAGGGGTTTATTGGTAGAAATGGAATATATTGTACATAAGTATGGTATTTATCATTGTTAATCAACTGAAACCAAAGTTGCCGCTTTTCTGCTGGACAGGTAGGTTCATCCTACACACGTTTGCGGTTTATTATCAGATGGCTTTATGTAACTATATAACATGGCCTCGGGCATAACGCTAATTACTCACACAATTAACTTTTCGTCCCGTGTTTCTGTCGACAATGTGTTTGTTACCACGAGTGTAATCTTGTTTTGATGAGGACTCAAAATACCCGGTGGTGTCAGCTCACGGCTGCTAAGTTATTGCTTATAAAAGTGTGGGGCTAACTTGGCTCTATTTGACTGCCGGTTTATAAGCTATAACTATAATTTAGCGTGGTTATGAACGTTACGGTGAGCCATTACTCTCTGCACCGTTGGATGAAACAGGACGTGTTACAGGTGTGTGTGACTGTGTCTATTTTCTTTATGTTTCTGCAGCTGTGTTTAACATAGTGTTTAACTTAATAAATTTATTAACATTATAAATTTTAAAAATCTGCTCAATTTTAACTGCTTTCTGACTGTTTTCTTAGTGTTAGACTAGTTGACTAATTCAAATTAAATTTTGCGTTGAATCAACAGGGAAATTAGTCGCCAGGAACATCCCTAGTAGTACAGTACTGTGTAAGTTTGAATTTTTTAAATATTATTACCATTATCATTACTATTATCATTATTATTTTTTACACTAATTCTAACCACTTTTTTCTTTTTTCCTGATCCGAAAAATGATCCGATTAGTGATTCAAAACTGTGATATGATCCAAACCGTGAGTTTTTTTGATCCGTTGCACCCCTAGAAATAACAAATTACAAATAATCAAATTACTGCAATTAAGCAGTTTTGGGGGGTAAGAGGCCTAGTACTTTTATGAGTAGATTTTCAAGTCTGTACTTTTACTTGTACTTAAGTATGCATTATAAGATGTAATCTACTTAGTTACTTTTAGAAGTAGTTGAGTATTGAGTACAATTTGAATTAATATCCAAATCTGTCATCTGCATTTTATATAGTAGCCAATAAGATGATCTGATTACAAACGGACTAATGAAAACAATGACAGACAGAAAACAAAACAAAATGCTACAGCAGCACACATTTGGAGTAAGGATGTTAGCGATGAATCATTAATCGATTAATTGCCATTAAGTATTGAATCAATTAAAAATGTATTCCTGGATATTTAATCAATAGTCATGGCAGTAATTGCACCACACCTGACATTGTTTTGTCTGGTGGAGACATTTGTTGAATAAGGAAAATTAAATGTAGACTTAAAATGAGAAAGAAATTACCACCAAAAAAACAAAAAAAACAACAACAAACAAACAAAAAAACAAAAACAAAAAAAACAGAAACCCCCCCTGAAATAAGGAAAAAACATGTTTTGTATCTTAGAAATTATTAATGATTGATCATTTTCAACTATTGGTTGGGGAAAACACCAAATTTGGAGATGTGACAGTAACATCAGTGGTTAAAAGTACTCTGAGTGCTCTGTACTTTTACTAAAGTTTATTTCTAAAACCAGTACTTTTACTTGTAATTGAGTATTATTTTAGCAGTGTAACAGTAATTGTACTTGAGTACAGATTTTCAGTACTCTTTCCACCACTGGTCATCACTGTGTGCTGTCCTGACATGTTTGATTAAAAATGTTGCTGATTAATAGGTTTTTCATTAATAGATTATGTTTACTGTTATATCTCAGAATGTGTCATGTATAGAACATGATGTGGTTATTATTTTATTATCACTATATTGTTATTGTTTCCCTATGCATTCATCATAATGATGTAAGATATAGTCTTGAAGTGGCTGTATCTTACGTAAGTTAGCCATGCACAGTTGTTGACAAAGAGTATGTAAGTTTTCATTACAATAAAATAAAACAAAAAATGAAAAAATGATTTCATTAATTAGATTATCTCCGGTTGCCAATCAATTAAATTTTTGTTAATTTTCGTTTGTGATGAAAATCTGCATACTCTAACATCTCCATGGGATACAGCTGAATGCTCATGTGTAACATCACTATGTATGTTTTGTATTTCTGCTAAAGGCAGCAAAGGTAAAAGGAGAGACTCCTCAACTAGCTGAAAGACACCGCAAGACATCTGTGATGCTACGAAGGAGGAGCTTTGGACCAGGTGAACCCAGAGGACTCGGTTTGATGCCCCCCATACTTGAACCCGCCACCTCAGAACTGGCGCAGACACAAGTCAGGAGACATCTCGGTAAGTGACACACATTTATTCACCTTTATTGTGGCACATCTGATAATCAGCTTTTTTCAAAAGTTATTCCCCATATTTCTTTCATATAAACAATAGTCTGTCCCATGTGCACTTTGCAGGTCTGTTTAGACTTATGAGGATTTATCATCATAATAATCCCTTATTTGTTATTTGAGATAGGCTAATCATTTTAGAGACATGCACACTATTAAGTTTGTAAATTTGTAAAAACATAAACAAAAGCTGTTTTCTGATTTTGGAGACGTGAAGAAACGAAATGTGCCTGGCCACACCATCATTTTTAGACGTCCCGCTCATGGGCACACAGACAGGCTCAAGTTCACATATTTCTGATAGAAAGCTGAATGTGTTTTAAGGGCTGTCACAATGTCCCATTTTCACTGCATGAAGAATTCACAATAACCATCTTATCACGATATCTGTAAAAAAAAAAAAAAATAAATAATGCTTTCAGTTCACTTCATCTTTCATCGAGCCTGTAACCATAACTGTGCAAAAGCAAACAAAAAGTGCAATTGCACTTACAGGAGAAATCTGTAATATATTTACTGTAAAAAAAAATCATAAAATGACTATGATATGTCACCAGAGATTATGGAAACGTAACATAATGGACAACTGTGTCCACTGAAATTTCTATTCCTGCCTATATCTTGTGTCATTGTTTGCCTGTTTCACGTTAGAGTTCAAATTAATGCCGACTGTTTACAGAATAAATAAGTGTCTGTTTATGAGTCGTAAGAAATCATAAATAATCTTTTTGAAGGATTAGATGTTTAACGGTTAAATTGAGCAAAATGTTGAAATGGAAATGATTTAAGAGGATACAGTATGTTTAAGAGGTGCTGGATTATTTACAGTGTTACCATATCTGTGTTATTAACAGGATATCAATATTTCATTTTCAAATTACCATGGTTATCGTCAATACCTGTATATCACAATACACCTCATTTGGTTTTGAGATGTCTTAAGTGGTCTCAGTCTTGACTTGTTCTGATGTAAACTGTCTTTGTTTTGGCATCAGTGTTAAGACTGGTTTGCTGTCTGTGAAAATATGTGTAATGTACAAACACACAGTGGAGCATCTTCTCCGTGTGAAACTGAATTACATAAATAGTAAGTGAGATTTTGGTTTTATTTTTCTGTCTCTGAACAACAAAAAATATACACGGATTTTAAGCGCAAAATGCCAAGAGGGGGGCCACCCTGATACAATCACCGGCCCCCCGTTGGGACTGGCAGGGGAGTGTGATGCAGCGACGGATGGCTGGATCCATTTGGCCTCCACTGTGAGAAATTTCTGGGGACACCACTATCTGAAAGGCTTTGTATCGCTGTCAAGTCTAAGTACTCAGTCGTCAACACGGGACATAATATTAATACCACCACGAATTCAGAGATCAACATGTCCGCCAGAAAAAGATGTTTTTGTCTCCTATTAAATGTCAACTTATAGAGAATCAATTTGTCTATTAAAATGAAAAGTGGAATTTCATGCACAGAAACAGCTCATTTGTCACGTCAACGCGTCACCTTTCTTTTGTTTGAAACAACATGCCATCTTTTGTTGGTACACCTAAGCTGCTGTTAAATCTTTAGTTGATTGCTTTGGACTTAATAACAGACGACGTGACTTTTTATATCCTGTTGACAGACACGAGTAAACACTGAGAGGTACCTCCTCCATACCTTATCATTTGTTCTGTCAAGACTTGATTTCCAAGCCCATTTTAAGGTTGATTTCTATTAATCAACCTTAAAATGAAGGTCTGACAGAGATACCACAATTAATTTATGGCTTCCTGGAGCTGAGACACATGTAGACATGCAAACAGACACGCAGACACTCGAAGAGGTGTGAGGAATTGTTTGCAATCTGTTTCGCTAACAAGATTAATGAAACAGGTTGGCACGCAGCCTCGCCGGATCCACATGTCAGAACATTACAAAACAGTAAAATAACTAATAAAAAAACCATTAGCTTTTTGTATATTCACCACTTGCTTTTGTTTTCTTGTTAATTTCCATTAAACTGAGTGATGCACAGGCGTGGTAAATTGTTTAATGTGCTCTAACCATATCCATGAGCATATTGACATGTGCTAAGCTAACCGCACTCATTTAATCTCATTAGGACTCTGCGAGATGCTCCGCTGGAACCAAAAACCCCCACGCAAACTTCCACAGACCACATATTACTATGCAGCAAAAATTAGAATAATCCTCAGCGTATTTCATTATGCATGAATTAGCGGCCGCTAATGACAGAATCCTCTCTGTTTGTCAGATATGTTGTCAACATTAATAATGTCGCAGCGAGCTTTAACAGAATGGGATGACACGCAGCATTCAAGAGCCTGTCAGACGTGATGTTTTTGACAAGTGACACGTTTTTGGCAATGACCGCGGGCTCAGACGCAGGCTGCATTTGAGTTAGTTGAACGGGTGGGGAATTTAATGGTGGAATTTTGTCAGTCTTGCTTGCAGCAATGCAATGCAACTACTTTTCACTTGTTTTGATCCATAAAGTGCTGTCTTGACAACCTCGTACCCGAACATGTGCGCCCTTCCTGCTTACTGTGGAAAATGGATTACCTTGTTATCTCAAGTACCACAACACTGATATATTCGGCCCCTTACAGGTACGTTTCATGACTCCCATGTGGAGAATTCGCTTATGAAATATAAGGACAACACTTTTAATGCTCATGCAGAGTCAGTTGTTACATTAGCCTGCCTGATCTTAAGGTCAGGAACTGTTGCAAAGTTTGGGACCTGGGGAGGGCCTTTTTTATTTTTGACCCCAGAATTTATCCTTCATTTCATCCTAATGAAGACGTATTAAAACTAATATGGTTGATGGTTTCTTAAATCAGTGGTTCACAACCTTGAGTCGCAAACAACCGTCAAAATAATCAGGCTGGTGTCTGCATCTTTACAGTCAACATGTCTGTTTCAGCCGTCAAAGAACAACAATAGATATAAATACACTGTCATTATTGCTGAGACATTTTAATTATCACTATCTGTTAACTTCTTTTTTCATGTTAACATCTATTCTGTTTTTATTGGTTTATTCAGACTTTCATTTAAAGGCATGTTGCCTAATATCAAACACTTCTCTCTCTTTTTTTCCCCATTATGTAGAAGGGACGGCCTTCATTTTAGTGGGATTGGCCTGCTTATTTGACCTCCAGAAATGATTTTGCAACCCCTAAGTGGGTCCCAAACCTCAGGCGGAGAACCACTGACTTAAACAGCTGCATCAAAGAGACAACTTTCATATGTGCCATGGTTTTTAAAGGTGCATTTTGCCACATGTAGACAACAGCTCTGTCTGATGATTAAAGATATATTTTTTATATCATTTTGACCTGAAATGTTGTGGAGAGGGTGTTGCAGTTCTTTCCCAAGTCATTGGAGTCTGAAGAAAACATTCAAAGCACTGAGGAGTTGCTGAAACCTAGGGTTCAGTCCTCCTTTATCACTGTGCATGGCTCAGTACCACTTTTTAATGTCTGATACCCATACAGGAACCTCGAGTATTTGAGGATACCAATACCAATCTGATAGTCTTTTCCCTTCTCTTATTGTACGAGTGCACTTTGCTTTGCTTCCCGTGAAGGAAGAAATACAAAGCCTGCAGCACTTTTAGGCTGGTGGTTATATCAGATTATACTTCCTGCTAACCCCACCGCCCGATGTCCAGCCCAGTGATTTTGGCCTTTTTCTACATTTCCTTAGTTCATCAGTGCAAAGTCAGAGGCATACTGTGTAGGTGAGTTCTTATGAACACTCGTGCGTCAGGGTAGGACAGATATCCTGAGGAAATTAAAGGGTCAGTGGTACAGTTTGGTGCTATGATCAAGCAATTTATTGATGCAACATGTTGGTTTAAAAAAAGGCTCACTGGTATTTGGTGTAATAGTTCATTCTTAACCTTAGAAACAGAGGTTTGACCAAAGAGAGAGAAAAAATAAAAAACAAGGCCCACTTACCAACTTTTTCTGGAACTTTCAGCTGCATCTTATGATCTTCCTCACTTTTATCAGTTGTCATGGAGATGACTCGGTTGTCACCGCCTGGCGTAAACAGGTGCTTGGAACTCTACGAGCAGCTGCTTTCATGTGACCAAAGTTCCGTGCTCCCTGTAGGTCATGTGATGACAACTGAGCCATCACCATGACAACCGAGCAAACTCCATTAGCAGAGGAGGACTGAGATGTAGTTGAAAGCTCTGGAAAAAGCTCGTACACAGACCTACCTGGAGTGAAGCTTCTGTTTTTTTTTTGGCAACAGGCTCAACTTATGTTTTTTGCAAGTTTCTGCAGTTTTAGAGGAGTTGTACAGTACAGTAGGATCACTGGAGGGGAGGGGGTTTAAAGGCATCTGAGGGTCTGACTTCAAGTAGGAACGTGGGTTCATTTACACATTTCTGAGGTCTTCAGTTGTCTGCGCAGCATCAGTGTTATGGCTCTGGGTCCCATATCATGTGATCTGAATGGAAAGTCAGTCATTCGACAATCGGTCCGCTGTTCGCTGTTCCTGTGGTCCAGTTTCATGTTGTCTTTTGCTGCTAAATAAATAAAATCACTAGTCCCCTGTTGCGTCCTGATGACTGGCAAACAGCCTCGCCACGTCGAGTCAGATCACTCAGCCGGATTCCAGGGCCAGTGCCAAACTGTCGTGACCTTCCAGTCAGGAGAGGCTCCCGTCGTCAGCTCTCTGTGGAACCTGGAAAGAAAAGGGGCAGACGTATGAGCAGCTTCTCCATGTAAATCATTCCTACCCTGTCTCTCTGCTGTTGAGAAATTCAGAGGAGCTGCAGAGGGGCGTCATAAATTCTTAGTAGAACAAGTGTATTGAAAGTCCTGGAGGAAAAAAAGGGGAATTGACTAACACTCAACTCAACTAAAACTAAGTTCTGCTTCTTGTCTCACCTTGAAAACAATGAGCTTATCCTGCCGAGCTGCCTGTTTCGCGGGCCTTTGGGATAATATTTGAAGTGTAACAGGCTCAGAGGGGATTCTAAGACCTGAAACAATAAGAGGAGAATCTGGCTAACTAGATAGGTGGGCATTAGGTAGAATAGCCACGCCATGTGGTCCAGCAACTAACTGGATTACTGATTGGAAATGGAAAGAGGCTTTCGCTGTTACATGCACTGGGAGGGAAATTATTTCCCCTTTCTGTTACAGCAGCAAATCATATCAGCGACTCTTTGGACCCGAATCAGAACCACTGAAGTGATGCAGAAACAGAATTTTATATAATCAGAACTGGACTCTTCACTTTTTGACGAGCAGTTAAAGGTCATTTTCAGACACGGTGACATTCATAACATTGCTGGCTTCATATAGATGTTAAAGTGATGAAATGTGTGATCGTTTTGTTAGTTTTCTTCATGGCTTCATTCAGACATTTCACAATAATTCTCACATGATATTTGGCACGTGGTGGGTGAGACAGAGCAGCGGCACTGCTGAGAACGGTGGTGAGTGAAAAGATATGAAGGACGAAGAGTTATGCCTCTGCGCCCACAGCAACCACGTCCCGAAGCAATCTATTTTTGGGGTGTCCGTCCGTCCATCCAATTTTACGTATGTACATCATTCTCATGAACACAACATCTCAAGATGCCTTGAAGAATTTCTTCAAACTTGGCACAAAAGGTCACTTGGACTCAAGGATGACCTGATAAGATTTTAGTGATCAAAGGTCACCGTGACCTCAAGTTCGTCCCATCCTCATGAACGCAATATCTCACGTACGCCTGTATGGATTTTTGTTTCATATTTGGCACAAATAACAAATGAACTGATTAGATTTTGGTGGTCAAAGGGCACTGACCTCATAAAACACATTTTCGGATAGAACTAAAGAATTCATACACTAATTCTGATCAAGTAAAGACACTGTATATCCAAAAACTTCACTCTGACATCATAAAGTTCTGCAAAAATACACGAAATACCTTTTATTAAATTCCTTCAAAGTCTTCATCACAATTGACTAAAATTGATTGTTCAGATTTCAATGCAGAAGAAACACTACTAGGAAGCCACAGAATGATACACAAACCTAAAAAACAAACAAACAAACAAACAAAAAAAAAAAAATCACCCATCCTTTCAAACCAAATTTGAGGATGACTGGTTTTATTTCTTTGTGCAAACTAGATAAGACTTGAAATTAACTTATAAAGAACTCTTAATAACATAATAAGATGTGTGCTCAATTCTTCTCATCGCAAGTTTAACCTTTTGCTGCTGGAGGGGTTATGTTGACCTGGAGGCGTTCACTTCAGATTTGTGCAGCGTTGAAAGTGATACAGACATGTTAGTAGATCCTAACAACCAAGTAAGACTGCAAAGACCGACATGTTAAATGATCACATTCGCGTGTGGGGTGCTTGTCTAAAAGGGAGCAAATAAGTCAGTGCTTGAGCATCACTGTGCACTGACCAGCTGCGTGTCTGCCAATTACAGATAAAATAGTTGTAAAGTGCCACTATGACTCACTGTGAAGGACTGTCTCTTGCTCAACTTTTTATTTATTCTTCTAATCAGTACTTCTATTAATAATTCTAACTTTAAAGTGTACCAGTGGCAATCCTCCAGTGATATAAATGTTACTTTCAGCGTTTCCCCAAATGAGGCATTAAATATTAGATGAACTCTCATCCGCCCACATACGACACTTTGGAACATTTCTCTAAAATTATCCCTTCCACATATATTTGAAAAACATTAAACTCGCCACCATCAGCTGTGGCTCTGTTACCCACCCAACAAAAACAACATGCCATATGTTGGAAAGCCTGCAGGTAACTTTGAGCTTTTGCCAACATATAATTATCTCTCTAAGTAAATATTTGTACCTTTTAATTGTGATTCAGACAGCTATATGAGAGAAATAAACCAAACAGTGAATTTGGCACACAGCTTCTGAGCAAATTAATGATCAAGAACGAGCTTTAAGCAAAAAGTCAGCACACGCTGCATGAAATAGATTTGAACATGTCAAAGCTGAATGAGGGAAGATTTGATTGTAATCCATATGTTTGGACGTATTGGCATGCTTGTTGACGAGCTGAGTGCTTACTCATAGACCGCTGTCACTATTTTCCTCTGTGGGCCGCAGTCTTCACTAGAGGACACTTTGAAGATCTTCGTGCCCTCGGGGTCATCGGGGCCTTCATGTGTTGACAGGATCCAAAACCTCATGACGATGGTGCAGAACTTCCTACCTGCATGAAAAAGACAGAAACCAGGGACCATCCAGTGGATGAGTCAGCAGTAGAGGCAGAAATGAAAGGCACAAAACAGTCTTTCAAGCAGCATAAGTCATAATCACACCTGAGAGCTGGAGGTTATATTTACACTCCTCTACAGGCGGTCCTCTGCTGACCTGCAGTCAAGTGTCAAGAGCACCTTAAAAGTCGATTCTGAGGAAATACTGGGTTTCTTACGGGGAACAATGTACAGTTGTCATGCACATTCAAGTTAAATGCACTTTATTTGCACATCCATGAGGGATGTTAATGCTCGTCCTCAGACTTTGACTCATATCTTACGGTGCAGACGCACTAGATCCATTGATCTATGTCAAATTAGCTGATCCTGTTCATTTTCTATAGAGAGCAGCTGTAGGATGGATACAGCACTAGTTGACGGAGCAGGGGCCCGATGTAAATCTGCATATTCACAACTCAACCTCGCCTTTATGCAAATAACTCCATCTAGCACAACACACCAGGCTCACAAAAGTCAGACCAAACGGTTTAGCTGGTCGGTGCTGATCAAATATGAATAGCTGTGTCACCTGCAGACATCTGGCACGAGTCCGAAGACAAAAAAACAAAACAACACTTCAAAGATGACACAGCCTCGCTAACCAGTCGCCTGCAGCTTCTGCAGCACTTTTCTGTCTTAAGACTCTGAAATGACAGTTGCTTGTGATCAAAAAGCAGACAGACACACACACATATGTGAGTGTGACTTCCAGGTGGGCGTGTGTGTGCAGAGAGGGTCACATCAGCACAGTGTGAAACAAAACAGATAATACTGTTGAAAATGACCTTGACAAGCAGACCCTGATGTAATGCATGCTTGAGGATTGCATTGGCACCGGCCTCCTGTAGGACCCAATGTAAATCATGAGGAAGCAGACAGTTTAAAGTTTGTTGCGGGCGGTCAAAAAATAAACTGTGGTATGAAAATTGTACAAGTTAGTTCCTTTATGCATGAGTCACTGATAGGGCTGACTGATTTTGAAAAAAAAAAAATCTAAATGCAGTTATTTTTGCAGATACTACCATTGCATTGTTGCTGTTTTTACAACACTATTCACATTTTCTTAATTAGTGTCAGCTATTAAATTACTTGCCAACTATTTTGATAATCAATTAATCAGTTTAGATCTTTTTTTTTTAAAGAAAACTGTCAAAAATATCTGATTTCAGCTCCTCAAATATTCAGAATATTTTATGTATTTTTTTAAACTCCTGGCATGGCTCATAATGGCCAAACAGAACAATCGTTTAGCCAAATGATCTATGAAAATCAAATCAAAGAGTGAGAACGTAATTTCATTACTTTATTACAAACAGGTATGCATTAGAGGGCTGCACTGGGATCCTGCTGCTTCCACGGACTGAACGCAAATCTTGCGTTGTGGTGATCGGCCTGCAACACACTTTGCAAGAGTGATAACGGCCGGAAATCCAGCTGGCCGGAGCAGGATCAACAAAAAAACAGTCCCCTGCAGGGCTCTGATGCAAACTGCATCTAAAGAATCTGAAATCACTTTTAACACTGAGTATTCTCAGTTCGTATGTTACACGTAAACACGAGGACAAAACTCACCGTACTGATCAAAGACGACCGACACGTCCTCCGGCAGCACAAATATAATATCGTCCACTGTGACAGCTAGCTGCTGTCTCTGAGCGTTGGTGAGAGACCTGCACTTCTTCTCAACATATTCTATCATCTGAAATGACAAAAGAGATCATCAAAACTAACAAAACTTACAGGGATAATTAATCATCATCCCAACAAATGGACTAGTTTTGATTGTGAGACCCTTGCAATGAATTTGGACCTATATTTTTGGAGAATTTGTTAGATTTTCAGACCACCTGACCGCTTTGAAGGTTGTGTTTCAGTCGAACACTCTGGTGTGCATTGTGACATGAATGTTCTTTTTTTAAACGACCACAATACTCAAAATGTAAAGAGTCTAATTTATCAATGCATGTAGGTTTCCATAGTTCTAGCAGGCCATTAAAGCTCTGTAAAATGCTTGTAACCCACAGGTGAATGTACTGTATCTCCAGTGTATGTGTGCACGTAGAGCATGTGCATGATGTTTTACCTCTGTGGACACGATCCCCACTAGTCTGTGGTAACTGCCAGTGGACATCAAGTTGGACACATGGACCAAAGCCTGAGAGGGATGAGGGACAACAGGGCAATTTATTCTCCTGCATCATAATGAATGATGTTAGTGCTTGTTAACTGTGATGCCTCACATTCAAACCAAACTGGGTACCTTTGTCTTTATCTTACGACAGGTAATAATTTGCAAAAATCATGTTAGGAGAGTGTCTGAAATTCAGACAGTCTTCCCGCCTTCAAAAGGAATAATTTAATGAGGTTCAAAGTTAATTCTTGATATTGGAGACGGCAGTCGGAAATCCATTTAGTACTTTAGAAGTCTGAATTAACATTTTTGTCCAGAGCATTTTAATGACTTGAACCTCAGCTTTGAGCTGTAGAACACTCAGAAAAAACATAAAATCTACAAAGCAACAACAAGGAAAACTCCACGTGCTCATGCAGATTCTGTCATTTGATCATGTCATTGGACTGACCTTGAGGTGACATCGCTTTCTCAAGAACAGGAATTACTTATTTTGATGCTGACTGGGGATAAATATACCAGAGGTTCCCAAACTTTTTCTTGTCAACGACGATTTGAGAGGCTGTTCTGTATTTCCTTCTCCAGATTTATAGTTAAAGTCTTCATGGTCAACCGATTATCAAACTAGTATCACTGTAAATTACAGACAAACAAAATGTCAAACCCTATTTCATGCTTCTATTTTAAATTTTGTGATAAAATTTAAAATATTCTTTTTTCCTTTTGCTTGGGACCCCCTGTAAACCACTTAAGGACCCCTTTTGGTCCCTGGACCTCACTTTGAAAACTACTGAAATATACTATAATGGTAGTTTGTAGGAGTGTGACAATATATCGACTCTGACAGATGTATTGATACAATGTTCAATGATCCAATATGATCAATGCAAAGTGTAAACATCGATCTATGTCGACATCTTTAAGCTACGCCTTTATTTTGAAATTCCCACAGCATTTGTATGTCACAAATGTCTGGAATTGTTCAGTTATAAAACTGCTGAATCATAGTTTAGCTGCTTTTTGTGAGCTGACATAAATGTAGCTGAATGTGTGTATTAGACATGTGATATTGTTTGATATCGATCAATGGGCTTCTGAATTGAACTGGATCAAAACTGAATTGCTGCAGACTTTGTGAGATCAGCTAATATCGAACTGTTGTCCAAAGAATCAACATAAAATCGCATCGTGATGAAACGTGTGATTTTACACCCCTAGTATTTTGGGAGTTACAGTTGCTGTTGAGATACATTATTTTACATTGTGGGTAGATTATTAAAAATGTGAAGCTTCCTCCCCCTCGAGCTTTTCAACTTAAAATCCTTGTGCACAGGTCATAACCGTCTTGTCTCATGTTTCATGTACATCTGGAGATTCACAGGAAGCTTTCAAACCATTTATCACATAAACTGTTTTGGAGATATGAGACCCATTTATGAGCCACATCTGGAGACGTGTCTCCCAGCTGTTTGTTACTGATGTTAGTAGGAAAGTCTGTTGTTTTTCGTGTCAGTATTTACCTGCTTCACTCCTTTGTGAAACTCCACAGAGTTCACGTCTAACTCAAAGTACAGCTTGATGAGATACATGGTGACTTTACAACGGATCCATGTGATCGGGTCCGGGATGCCGACCACGGAGATAGCGGGCTGACCCTCGGAGCTCCCCGGCGGCGGCCCGTCGGTTCCGGGCTGAGAGCAGAACAGTCTGTGTGTCTGACCGGCGAACACGACTCTCCGCCGGCTGCTCAGCCTCCGTACCTGCGCTCCGGGCTGCCGGGTGAAAGGACGCGCAGGACGTACACACACCCCAGCCCACTGGCAGCACACTGCCGGCTGCTTGCTGCAGGTCGGGCCCCTCTTCCAGGCGCAGACCCCGGGTGAGCACACCGCGAGGCCGCCGAGCTCCCGGCATGCAGCGAGGCTGGTGATGCGCTGCATCAGCGCGACGAGGACGCAGCGTTACCGGCGGCGTTTGATCCACTGAGCGGGGCTGAAACAGCCACCATTGTCACTGTTGCCTTTGGTAACCTTATGCAACTCACCCCATGCTGTACCCATAATCCTTATCGTGTTCACGACGTACACACACATGACTGCTGCCTTCAGGTGCCGTAGGAAATGTCACTTCACTCATATGGAGCACTTTACACAGGGCCAAACTGGTTTCTTCCACTTCACAGGGCAGTAGTAGTGTCCAGTTATTATAGTTTTGTACTTTAAATTGGTTTTTATTCATATTTCATTTTAAATTTTCTTGTTTTCAGATCATTTTAGCTTCATTTAATTTTCAGAGTGGGGTTCCTCGTTTCAGCTTATTCTTTTATTGTTTAAAATGTTTAGTTGGAGTTTAGTTTTTATTAGTTTCAATATTAGTTTTTTTTTTTTTACCAGAGTATTGGGCAAAATTTTATAAGCTCAGAATAGGTATTACAAAACAAATGCAACACTTTGTGAAGGCAACTGACAAACTAATTCTGAGGACATTTCATGTATATATTTTTTTAAATTCAGTTTGGTTAGTTTTGTAAGTGCAAACCAAGTGTTATTTGTGTGCCTTTTCTGCTACTTTTTTGTATAATTGTATATTTATTTTCAAATTAGTAATTAAATTAGTTATAAATTATTATTCTTCACTGCCTTTGCTATTTGCTTCATTTTTAAAAAAACAGATGGTGGGAAATTAGGGGATGAGAGGAAGTGGAAGAATGGAGGTCAATGTTAAAATGTACATTTGACATTAGGCTATATGTAAGTGCAGTACAAACAAATGCCAGTAGTGACAGGGTGACTCATATTCTACAACATGTGATTTACCAATGACAGCAAATCCATGTAAAATACTGGTAAGACTTCAGATTACAGCCCATAAAGTACAACATATTACTCCAGAGTTACGGTGTAATCATTTGTGCTAAGGCTGTACCAGTACGATGCATACCAGTACATATATGTCTGTACCGTGGAACAAGTTATGGAATAAGGGGGTAACAATTCAGGATTTTATAGAGAAATTATACTGTTGTTATTTTCTAACAATAGGTACCTATTCTATAGGTAGCCGGTAAGATGTAAACATGGCGTCGATCTCGCGAGACTTCGTATATATCCTAATGGCCGCACATGCCGAAGTCTCGCGAGATCGACGCCATGTTTACATCCTAGCTGCTACACGCTACAGCTGACATTTCTGCTAAAAACATGGCGTAAATGGCGTCTTTTGCGGTTAATTTTTAATGTCGCGGCTCGCGGACACTTGGATTACACCACACAAGCAGGATGGAGACATTTTGTGTTTGTTTTGTGTGCTATTTTTAACGTTTTATCCGTGGTCACCATTCACTGCCATTGTACTGGATGAGGCTGCTACCCTGTTTTCTGCTGAAACTCCAGGATTGTTTGGTGAACTGAAGATCTGCACCTATCATCACATCGGCATAATGGTGAGTACATATTGAGTGAGTTATCATGGAAAGTGTAGTATCCTTTTAACTACATATTCATAGCCCTAGTATGTGTTCAGTCTTTTGCACACGCATTTAGGCCCACACCCAATTTAAATCAGTTACATCCAGTTACATAGGGCTGCAACCAGCGATTGCTTATATTGTCGATTAATCTGTTGATCATTTTCTCAATTATTATTTTCTCAAAGGCCAAGATGACATGCTTAAATGTCTTTTGTTCAAAACTCAAAGATATTCAGTTCACTGTCATGGAGGAGTAAAGAAACCAGAAAATATTAACATTTTTCAAAGCTGGAATCAGAGGATTTTGACATTATTTCTTAAAAAAATAACAGTCTACAATGAATGGATTATCAAAATAGTTGGTGATTAATTGAGAGTAGAATCAGTATTTGTCCAAGTGGTTTGTAAACACATCAGAAAGATAACTGATTGTTGTGCCTCATGACCAGGTCGTCAAATACCAGTTACATACAAGTTTTGGATCGGTAAAACATCCTGAGCACAGGAAAATATTTTTTTTTTAAAAAGGAAATACAGTCAGAGGGCAGAGAGTGTGCAGATACAGACACCACCACACACTTATTCCTGTATACTGCAAACTTGCACGCTCAATGTCAAACCTCATGCACTCCCACATAAAACTGCACAGCTCCTTCTACTATCCACCTATGTTAATATCAGTATCATTTGTAAATACTGTTCTCCTTTTATATTGTACATTTTTAGTCACTTTGTTTTTTTCTGTTTTTTTTTTTTTTTTTTTTTTTTTTTTTTTTTTTTTTTTTTTTTTTTTTTTTTTTTTTATAAACTTTTTT
>JAJHUR010108107.1:515-11032 GCA_027495735.1 Lutjanus campechanus | reverse complement strand
GGTATTTATATATATACATTACATCTGTGGGGGTGAATGTAGGCTAACAAAGTAGGCTACAGTCACTCAGGTGTTCTACTGAGCTACAAATTACAGGAACAACTTTCAGTGACACACATCTCCAATTTCATGGTAACAAGGTGGTAATTAGAAACTAATGTATTTAAAATTACCCCAACATTTACCGAAACATTTACCCAACATTTACCCCAACATTTACCCAACATTTACCCAACATTTACCCAAACATTTACCCATTTACCCCAACAGTTACCCAACATTTACCCAACATTTACCCAACATTTACCCAAACATTTACCCATTTACCCCAGCAGTTACCCAAACATTTACCCATTTACCCCAACAGTTACCCAACATTTACCCAACATTTACCCAAACAGTTACCCAACATTTACCCAACATTTACCCAACATTTACCCAACATTTACCAAACAGTTACCCAACATTTACCCAACATTTACCAAACAGTTACCCAAACATTTACCCAACATTTACCCCAACATTTACCCAAACATTTACCCAACATTTACCCAACATTTACTCAAACATTTACCCAACATTTACTCAAACATTTACCCAACATTTACCCAACATTTACCCAAACATTTACCCCAACATTTACCCCAACATTTACCCAACATTTACCAAACATTTACCCAATTACCCAACATTTACCCCAATATTTACCCCAAAATGTCTGTATATGTTCCAGAGATCAGTTATGATACCACTGATTTGACACAGAGACCTCATTTACATCTAATGGCAGCAGGGGATGTAACCGTCTACCTCATATATCACTTCTGCATAACAATTGTGTGATTGGATTGTTAATTTCCACTAATTTCTGTCTAAACTGAAGTGGGTTGTTGCAGCTTAACTTCCAACTAGTTTCTTTGTCATTTCTGCAGATCATGTCAGCTGAATTTCCGACTAATTTCTGTCTAACCTCTGCTGATAATTCCTGCTTAAAGGGGCTAAATGTGAAATACAGCCTCATTAGCTGTCAGGAATTTTAATTTTGCTGTGTACACAACTAGTGGTGTATTGACCTGTGGAGTAGAGAGTCATGTGACACCCCCTCTGTGTGTGCTGTTCTAGAGCCTCTTTGCGAGCCTGTTTTGGGACGCCGGTGCAGCCGCGCATGCTTGTTAGTGCATGTGAACCCCCCCTCCTCCACCGGAACCATTATCAAGGATTTTTTATAAACACAGACGTTGAATAAAGTGGTATGTGGACAAAAACCCAGTTTTTACACCGTTTAAAAAATAAAGTTGAGTTGGACACATCATAAATAAACCATGTGATCATGTGACTATGAGCCTGAGTTTGTTTGCAGAGTTTAGCAGAAACGTCTCTGAGCTCCGACAAACAACAAACACAAACTACAGCTTCAGTATCTGTCAGCTGCTGCTGAAAACTCGTCTGGAGGAAGAAAAACGAGTCGCTTTAAAATGCAGAAAGAAAGATTAACACTGCTGCACGTAACAAGGGTGTGTGTGTGTGTGTGTGTGTGTGTGTTTCTCTGCTGTTTAAAACAATAAATGTGAACATGAGTTCATGCAAATGAAGTCAGATATAGATTGGACGAGGGACCGAGGGAATCACTCAGTGCATGCGTGAGTGTCTGTGTGTGTGTTTGTGTGCATATATCAGCCGCCTGCATGTGTGTGTCCTCCGTGTTTAATTAACTCCGTCACCCCCGAGTATTTCTACTCATCCCTCTGCTTCAGGATACACACACACACACACACACACACACACACAGATATTATTCCACTAACCTGATTTTCTTCCGCGTCCTTGTTATTTCTTCCTACTTTGATCTTCTGTAGTGTTTCTGTGGAGAAGCTCCAGCTGAATCTCTGTTTTATAAAGACGATAAAACTGAACGTTGAAGCTGCTGCAGGATCACATTAACACTGAAAACTGGTTCGGTTTGAAGTGGATTAAAGAGACCAGCAGGACCTGCAGCTCAGCTAAATAACTTACACTCCTGTCGATCAAACAGAAACTAAAACTAAAACACTCAGAGCTCTGCAGGGGTCAGTATTTCAAAACTTTTCATCTAGATCAGAATTATCTGGTTTGGAAAATCAAATCTCAAATTTGAATATTTCAAAACCAGGAGATGTGATCCTGATCCTACAAACCTGGGATCTGGTGCAGTCCTACCCAGAATCCAGATCAGATGTTATTTTAGGGTGGAAATTAGGAAGATTGGGTGGATTCATCATGGATTCAAGCTGGATGTATTTAATTATTCTTTAATTTATTTCCCGTATGTTAAATCAACACAGATCATTCAAAAACAAAATCAATTCTTAATTAAACACCAATATTTTCAATTAGATCACTAAAGAAAAGTAAGAAGTTGAGTTGGTGCAAAAACAAGAATTTCACATTTTTCCCCAAAAAATGTCATAAACTCATAATGAAGCGTTATAATGTTGCTGAAGGATGGAGGGAGTCCAGAGTGGACCAGACCTCTGAGACTCTGTGACAGATGGCTGTAAATCTACATTCTGTGATCCTGGTCTCGTGATTCTGGATCAGAACGATTCTGAACAAAATCTACAAGATCAGTTTCAGATGAAGAAAATTAATTTGAAACAAAATGTTAATTTTATGAGGAAAAAATCAGATCAAGTTATTCTATATTATCTGAATAAATTAATGTTCATGACAAAATATTGTGAGTTTGTAGTGTTTTACGGTTTCTTCTTTGTCTTCTTGCTCCTCTTCCTCCTCCTCTTCTTTGCTCTTCACCTTCTTCGTTCTTCCTCTTCATCTTCTTTCTTTTTCATTCTTCTTCATCTTCTTCGTTCTTCATCTTTTCCTTTTCTCTGTCTTCGTCCTCCCCTCAGATCTCTTCTTCTCCTTCTTTTTTTGTTCATCCTTCTTCTGTGGTGTTTTTAGGCCCTAATCAAGTTCAAATCTCTGTCAGTATCCCTGCAGTCAAGATTGCAATTTCTTCTCCTCCTCCCCCATCTTTATCTTCTTCTTCTGTGGTGTGTTTTACATCCTGGTTTACAGACTCTCTCCTCATCTTCCTCCTCCTTCTCTTCTTCTTCTGTGGTGTGTTTTACGTGCAGGTTTACAGACTCTCTCCTCATCCTCCTCCTCCTTCTCTTCTTCTTCTGTGGTGTGTTTTACGTGCAGGTTTACAGCCTGCTCCAGCTCTCTGTCTCTGAGCCATCGAGGCTGCAGCAGTTTTCTCGGGTCTGAACATAAATCTGCTGTGCTGCTGATTGAAGAGAAAAGAGAGCAGTAAAATGGAAAAAAATGGCTCATGAGGGAATAAACTGACCTGCTTTTTTCTGTTCTGTGTTACTGAAGTCTGGTTATGAACCATCGTAGAGGTTTTTACAGGCTTTTTCTCGCACTGATTGCTGTCGAGGGTCCACGGATTCTCCCGACCTTGAGCTTCTCTCAGAGCCCGGCTTTCTTTTATCTTCTCCAAAGCTTTAAGAGAAGAAGAAGAAGAGGAGGAGGAGGAGGAGGAGGAGTGGGGGAGGGGAGGAGGGGGTCTTTATCTGTATCCTGAAGTTCATCTCCTCTTCCTCTCTCGTACATCACTGAGCCGGGATGCTAATGTGCTGTCGCAGCGGGCCGGAGGATGTTCGCTGCAGGGAGTCCGTCAGCATCTCTGAGGACACACAACACATCCTGCTGCTGCTCATTTATCTTCTGCATCTTCTTCTTCTTCTTCTTTATGTTTCTGATTATTTTGAGCCTGCAGAGAGTCAGCGAGGCGTTCACTGACATCACATTCGCATGTTTAACAAAGAGACTGTGTTCAGTTTTACACACAGGTTTTAAAAAACTCATTCATTAAATACTTCAAAATACTTCAAAATAATCTCATAAATAAAGAAGATAGGTCGAGACTTTTCAAATTTAATAAATCTGTCCACCTTAAATATCTATGAAATAACTAAAATCCTTTTTTTCTTTTCTTTATTAACCAAGAAATCTGATTAATCCTGGTTTTTATTTCACAAACATTTAAAATATATATATTATCCTTCGTATTTTATTTAAAGTCTTTGCTTTTAATTTTCATTTATCTTTTATTCCTCATGTTTGCCGGTTTATTGATTCGTTACTGGGTATTTTATTGTTGCATTTTATGTTTAAAGCACAAAGTGTGACACAAATAAGCTTTAATACTAAATGCACGTTATTCTTTTAATGCCTAAATTTAATTTACAGTATATCTAAATTTGTGATACGTTTTTGTTGTATGACCAAAGATTTTAGGCCCAATTTTTGACAAAAAATCTAAATAAACGAGTGTTCTTAGGTCTGTAGACTTTGCTACAGCTCATGAGTCAAAAAACAAATAGATTTAAAACATATCACAAAATGTCACTTTTGACTTTAAAATTCATTTAAAAATTTACTGAAATATTCAGTAAATCATAAATCATACATATTTAAGTTGTGCTTTAAGTGTTAAATATTCTCTAAACTGTCACCTGAAATTCTGGAATAAAAAAATGACAAACCCTGATTTCTGCGAACACTGATGCCACAATTAAAGTTTTACTCACGTTCACTTACTTTAAAGAATTTATGAATCACTCATCACTCAAAATAAACTCATGAAATAAAGAAGCATAAGTTCAAAGATAAAATAATAAAATGATGTAAGTCAGTATAATCACTGTGTAACTGATGCATATTTAGCAGTTCTTCTTTCGTTCATTTATTAAAGAATTGTTTTCATGTTTGATTCATGATATTATTCATGATGATCAACAGTATAAACATCGTTTATCTGCAGATATATATAGACTTATATAAATGTACATTTTCAATATGACTGAAGATCTGAAGATTTTCTGCACAGTTTTTCACAAAAAATCTAAATAAACAAAAGTGTGATATTGTTTAGTATTAGAAGACAAATTAAAAACCAAAGTGAGAATATTGACTTGTGGAGACGTTTTAGTTCAGTCAGTTCAGTGTTTTAAAGATCAATGTGCTGTCAGGTGACCTCTGACCTCATAAACATCTCTGTGAGACAAACAATAAAAACAGAAGAAGAAGAGGAGGAGGAGGGATGAAGAGTTATGACTGAGCAGTAAACGACACCATTATTCTTTGTTTATGATAATTAAAGTCATAATGAACGTTTACAGTAAATGTCCATTTTATTTATCGTCCTGTTTTCAACCTGCAGAAGAAGAATAAAGAATAAAGTTGTGGTGCATTGTGGGAGTTGGCAGTGTTTCACTCCCTCCTGTGTGGTTTAATCTTCTTCTATCCTTGTGAGACCAAGTTTTACTTCACAACTTTTAAACTTCACAAACTTGGCAGAAAGTGAAACATCGTTCAGTTTTTACAACCTGGATCTGATGTTCAAACTGCAGTTTTTTGGCTCTTATCCACAAAGTTATGATGTAAACTGAACTAATTCATATTTAATATTCAGCTCTGACATCACACTGAGGCTGATCAGGAGAAAAGTGTCTCCAGGTCCTCACAAGGTGAAAAAGACCTGACTTTACACTGACACTATGGGGACCGTTCGACCATGTGGGGACACAGAAAGGTAGCCTTTGAATTTTGGGGTTCAGACTTGGTTTTTGATTAAAAGATCAGTCTGGTGTTATTATGAAAGTTTCCTCTCGCTGGACAGGTGTTGTCTGTGTCTGTTGTCTTTTTCCTCACTGGATGATATCAGAGTACTTTGACTCTGTTTCACCTCCTGGAGTATCTTTTCTTCCCCTTCAGCTCTCTGGCGCCCCCCTGAGGAGAGTTTTATCACGAGTTAAATATCATTTAGTTAGTTAGTTAGTTTTAATCATCTGAATTGTTTTAGTTTTAGTCATGATTTAGTTGAATAAATAGATTTTGTGGTCTGTGGTCTGAATGAATACTGTTCTCTGATTGGCCAGCAGGTGTTTGTTAAAACCGTTTAATGCAGCATGAAACAGGAACTTTTTGTTACTTTGAGAATTAAAATTTTAATGAGATATACTTTAAAATATATTATATAACTTTCAATATTAAAATATTGAAAGTTTGTCGTTTATATCTTTGAACATTTTTTTTTATAGGAATCATTTTATGTATATCTGATCACTTTTCTCAGTTCATGTTTTTATTTAAAGTTAAAGTTTACTGGTTCAGTGCCCTGATGCCTTTTTGTTTATTTGTATATACAAATAAAGAATATTGGCCTGTAGAATATCTGAATGTTGTTGTTTTTTTTACTAACCATTGTACTTATCATTTGTGAGTTTTTATTTTACATTATTATTATTATTATTATTTTATGAATATAAGTTTTTAGGTTATTTTATTTTATGAAACATATGGATTAACTCTCTATCATTAGTGAACTGTCCTCTCCACAAGTTTGTCTTTAATATATTTTTTTAAATAATTATTTATTTCACAATATTTTATTTTATTTTAGTTTATTTGATTTGATTTTATGTAAGATGTCTATAGATTAATTCTCTCTCTCACTAGTGAACTGTCCTCTACACTGGTCTCTTATTGCAGCATGAGACAGAACATTTGAATCAGATATAGTTTAAAAAATGAAACTTGATATAAAGTCTTTGGTCTGACCTCAGCGAGTCTTCTGGTGGATTTAAAGTGTGTGTGGACGTGGCTGCAGGGACTGAAAGCTGATCTTCCTCCATGACGGCGACTGTTTAAAACCCGTTTACAGTAATTAGTCAGCGAGTAAAAGGAGAGTGAGGCTCCGACTTCCACAGCAGCTCATTAGGAGGATTTTCACGGCTGGAAACCCGGCGGCCGCCTGCCTGCTGGGGTCAAAGGTCACTGCTGCCGCGTACGGCCGACACATAATCTGGCTTTTCAATTAGTTACGTTCGACGTGTTTCACAGCCTCACAGGGACGAAACCGAAAATTAGATTTATTTTCTCATCCTGCGGGAGGAGACGCAGCTCCACACTTCTTCTTCTCCTTCTTCTGTCTTCGCCCCAGGACGCCATTTATTCTGTTATCTTCACCCCATCTCCTCCTCCTCCTCCTCCTCCTCCTCCTCCTCCTCCTCCTCCTCCTCCTCCTCCTCCTTCCTCCTCCTTCCTCATTTTTTCAGTTCTCAAGTGACCAAACATGGTTCAATTTTCAGCAAATGTGTGTAATAATTAAATAGAATAAACCCAAAAACTGCTGCAAGAACTGATGAGACCTGATCTGACCTGAGCATCATGGGAAACCACGTCATACTTGTTACATCATGTTGTAGACCTGATAGACTTCAAACCTTCAACACAACATTTATTACAGATTTATGAGCTGAACCGCAGCTCAAATTAAACTTCAGGGTTAAGCTTTCAGATGATGCAGAACTCTTCTGTGGTGCAGATACTGTTGACCTGACACGTCCTCCTAAAGACTCTATACCTCTTCTTAAAAAGACAAAAATGGCTGTATGAGGAGGAGCAGTTAAAAACAGTCTAACACCTGCAGACACTCAGTGGATGTTAGTCATCATGAGCTGCAGCAGCAGGCAGGAAAAGACGCATGAATCATCTTCAGAAAGGGACGAATATACATTAAAATTAATATTTGTCACTTAAAGTACAGTTCATAAACTACATGGAGGAGGCAGAACAAACATCTGTAAGTTATTAACTGAGTAATTATCTTCTGCTTTAGTCAGTTATCTTGGATGTCTAAAGTATTTTAGATGTTTTAGATGGTCTCATGAGCTGTGTTTGATGATTCAGTAAAATCTGATCAAACCAGGTGAGAGCTGCTCCAGTGACTGCAGGTCAAATGTGAAGCTTCCTCTGATCCACAGAGAGACAGACTGACTCTGAGGTTAAATATCAGATTCACCAAACATCCTCAGGCTAAAGTTGAACTGAAACTCTTCGTAATGGTTCGAGTCAGTCATGACTTTAAAACTCCTTTAAAGAAAAGTTAGAAATCAAGTTCTGATCTGCCTCTGATCTGTGGGCTTTTGTCTATAAAAACTGTTGGCAAGTGGAAAATCAGGGATAAAATCCTATTGAGTGAACTCAGAATCAGAGAGACAGTTTCACTGTGACTTTTATCTTCCATACTGTCAGACTTTCCTTAATCAATACATGCTGAAATACAGAGAAGCATCTCTTTGGAACAATCTGCCTACATCTTTACAATTAACATCGACGTTATCATTGTTCAGAAACATCTGAAAAAGTCTTTAATTAGCAGAGATTTGTAGCACTTTTTGCATCTCTTTGTTAAGCATCTCATCTTGTAAACATTCACTTTTGTAAATAAGTTTTATATCACAACATGAACCCTGTTATTTATATAGTAGAGGTACCTTCTTAAGCCTTTTTGAGCTTCCAACCTCTTCTGCACAATGTTCTGACTTTTTTAAATGGTCTTTTTTATATGCAGATATAATGTGCAAACTAAACTAAACTGAGCTTTACAGATAGTGTCCTGATGGTGGCGCTGAATATTCTGTAATACACCTTTTTGTGAAAAAAGGATGAAAAACTTAACTGCACCGTGTTTTGAGCTCAGCATCACTGTCTGCAATTATAAATCCAGATGTTAATATATTCAGGATCATATTTCCTCACTGGCCTCACTTTGTTTTAAACACTGATTATTTTGTGTCGCTGCGTCTGAGGGAACGTTAGCAAGCTAACTGTGGCAGAACATGTTTGTCTGTCCTGGAACATCTGTCTTTGTTTCTGTTTTGTCTGTCTTGTTTTTCTGTTTTTGTAAATCTTAATGCAGAAATGAAAGAGAAGTTATTAAGCTTCAACCGACACCTTTTGGGTCAATTTAATGACTTTTTGTTACCTGCTGTTACTTATTTATCTTTCTCTGTGTTAACAAGGACCAAAATAGACTAAAACAGACACATTGTGATCGGTGATTAGCATTTTAGTTTGATGTCTTTTATTTATGTGAAATCTTGAGCACATTTAATCTCAGGCTTTTCTTTAGTCCAATCAGATGAGGTCGTCCTGACACAATATGAACAAACATTCTGATAATACAGATGTTCAAATCATTTAGTGAAAATCTTCACCAACCTGCTCATCTTAATGATATTTTAATGTTTTTATAAAAGACTGAACAGATAAATTAAACTTCATGCAGCAGCTCCGACCTGCAGTCGTGGAAACATTTCAGTGCAGAAAACATTTCAGACCCTCCACAGTTTTAAATATTTTTCAGTCAGAGTGAAACCTCTGAACCATTTTCAGCCCGTTCATGAAAATCCAACATCATCATTATCTTCATTCAGTCCTCATTTATCTTCATCAGCTCCTCATCATCGGCACAGAACTTTTCTGCTTCGAGACGAGAGAAAACTTTTCTGCAGCACCGAGGAAAATATTCAGATATTCTGACTCTCATTATTAAATATCTGCTGTTAATATTTCATACAGATTCAGCTGCAGGTGTGTGTGTGTGTGTGTGTGTGTGTGTGTGTGTGTTAAAGCCTGTCAGTCAGTGATAACAGCACAGACTGAGAGGATAAATTAACAGGATTCTGTCAGTTTGAATGAATCGTTTCCTCTCTGAACTGAAACCATTAATGAGCTTTAATCCAATTAATATAAACCTCATTCACTGCCTACTGACACACACACACACACACACACACACACACACACACACACACACACACACACACAGGCCTCATGACCAGAACCTTCAGAGCTCATTCAGACGCTGACTGACTGTGTTCCTGCAGCAGTCAGTGATGATCAGGAGGACCTGCAGTCAAAACTCGGGGCTGAAGAAGCACCTGCACCTCCTGCATGATTTTAATATTTATGTGAATATTAATGCACCTCCACCTGCTGTTGTAGGAAACTTCTCCAGATCAGAATACTTTTTAAAAGTCTCATCTCAGTTGCAGACAGAGAGGATGCAGGATTTTATTTTGAGACCGGTCAGCTTCGGATAAAGTTAAAGTGATATTTCACCTCAGAGTAATAATCCATCAGTGTGTCCTCACCTCTGTGCCGATGTGATGATGGTGAAGATCTTCAGTTCACTAAACGATCCTGGAGTTTCAGCAGAAAACAGGGTTGCAGCTGATGTCAGTGACTGGAGACCAAATGTAAATGTTAAAAAAAAAAGAACACAAAACGTCTCCATCCTGCTCGTGTGGTGTAATCCAAGTGTCCACGAGCCGCGACATTAAAATTTAACCACTGACACCATTTACACCATGTTTTTAGCAGAAATGTCAACTGTAGCATGTAGCAGGTAAACACGGCGTCGATGTATCGCGAGACTTCGTATATCTCTTAATGGACGCACGTGTGAAAATATCGCGAGATATGCGAGATAAAGTTCACACTAAAGGATTTTCATTTGACATGGTAAAAGAAATGTGTTTAGATACAATGGATTCATGTTCCTTAGCTTCATTGCTTTCAAAAGTGTCCTGATTCATTTTCAATCTGTTTTTTGGCCTAAAATTGAGGCTAAGGTTGCAGTTATGTCATAAATAGTGGTGAGACCGGCCACATAAAGCTAT
>JAJHUR010108105.1:0-10804 GCA_027495735.1 Lutjanus campechanus | reverse complement strand
GTAGAAGAGACAGCAGACACACACACACACACACACACACACACACACTCAGTGTGCACAGAAGGCTCACAAACATACATACACAGTTTAACCCTGCAAATAACAATAAATACAGATTTTTAATTTAAATAACTTTCTATAATATCTGTTTCTTCACTTTCTCTCTTTATATTTTTCTCCTGCCCGTCTTCATTGTTATGCACCAAAAAACTGTGGAAATTCCTCGTTTGTAGGTAACTGACTCAGTTCACTGAGACGTACATATATGACGTTTGCACAGCAACAAAATTTGTGTTAATGCCATCGAGATATCGCAGCTTCATGGAGGGACTGAAACTCAACCTGAGACAGTGAATGTACACAGATGAGAACGTCTTAACGTTCAGTAAATCAGCTGTTTGGGGCAAAAAAGCACCAAAAAATGCTAAAATGTTCATATCTGTGCAAACAATGAACAGCGAATATTCACTCTGCATTCAACCTGAACACACCTCTCTGTGTGTAGTCCACGTATCATGATTTTGTATGTTCAAAGTTCATTTTTTTTATTCAGTGTGGAACATTAAACTGTTCAGGTGTCTTATGACAAAACAAAAATACACATAAATGCGCCTGTACAGCAGTAACACAGAGGCAGAGTGTCGTCTGCAGACACTCTGCTAAAAACATTTAAAACAGAATAAATGGAAAAATCATATCTGTCCACACTGATGGAGCCTCATTGACTCACTGAGTCTGCACACACACACACACACACACACACACGCAGAGCGATCTTTGAGTATTGACGTGCCATTAGCCCTCCTCCGTCAGAGCACTAATGCTTTTATTGTTGCTCATGTTCCTATTTATTTATGAATCTGAAGCATGTTTCCCCCTGAAGAGATTAGAGAAGGAGGTCAATATTATCTCAATTAACCCGCAACGCTCCACTGCAGCTCCATCTCTCCTCCCCACCCCCACATCTCCCCCGTCTCCCCCTCTCTCTCTGTCCTGTCGATAGTATTTATCAGTCCATTCCTTAAGTGGCTCGCTGTTTGTCGTTTCACCTCCATAAATCCCTCCTTTCTGTCTCTGTTTCCTCCATCATTTCTCTCCTTCGTTCTCTCCCTCCGTCTTCTTTTCTTTGTGTTGTTCTACAGAAACCTCTCTCTCTTTTTTCTTTCTTTACTTCCCTCCATCTTTGAATTTCTGTAGGTTTGATATTTAACTGTTAAAAGGTGCATAATATTCTTTAGATCAGTAGTAACAAGCGCTCTGTAACGTACTAATAAATGCATAACAAGGGCATTATTACCTATTAACTAACACTTATTACGTTCAGTGTTGCCAGCCCTTCTTCTTCTGTGGTAGATAAAAGATTAATTTCCTGCTGTCACTCTCTATTAGAGACCTTCACTCCACCAGAAACCCCCAAAATTAAAGAATTAAAAAGATCAGCGGCGTCCAGACAGGGCGGCCCTTGTTGCATCTCTGTCACCATGGCAACTGATAGAAACAACTGATAGATATTCATTATAAAGAGTCAACTGCTGACCAGTCATGTGACGAGGAAACACGATGGAGAGTGAAGAAGTTTCAGCCCCTTTTTAATTTTCTGCAATTTCAGAAATTTGTTTAAAAAATTTTACGGAAGCGTAACTTCTTGTTCTTTCCCTCCTCGTCTTCATCTGTCTTTATCTTTCATCTCCACGCGTCCTTCTCGCCCACGCAGTGGGAGGGAGGCGTGGAGGTTTTATGACAGCTTTATGGAGTCCCGGTGACGGTCTATGAAATGATATGTGGAGGCTGTGGCGCCGAGGTTACATTCACTCACTCGCCGCTGCTCTTAAATTACAAATCAACCTGCGAGACGTCAACAAACACCAAAACATACGAGGGTTAAATACGTTTAGATACACGGAGGCACAGATACACCGACAGACAGACAGCAGTATTATCAGGTAGTTTGTCAGAAAAGTCACGAGTATTACAGATTGTTGCTGTCTGTGATGAAACTGACGAGACTGTTTACATACAGCAGTTCTTATGCATAATGTAATTCAAGAGGTCCAAGAAGAAACTAGACTTCTGCTGAAATCCTGCCTGTGACTGGAGTCTTTGGCCAAACACAAGTCAGTCAGGTTGCTGAGCTTTGTTTCTAAAACACAACCTGGGAATGAGGCTCAACTATCGACCAATCTGTGTTTCAACTCTGCATTTATTTTGAAGGACAAGCAGGAATTGATGATGTAGTATGAAAGCAAAACGCAAAACTACTTAAGTCTCGCTTCTATCCAGGTGTAAACCCACCATAACATCACCCATTTTGGTCATTTTCATCTTGTTTTGGGGTATTTTTGGAACCAGAGGTGATCAGAGTTTGACATCAAGGCCAAAGTGTGCAATTAATAATAATTTTGTAGCATCACTGGCATCATCAGACTAATTAGTCCGAGATCTTCCAGTTAATTTTTGATTTGTAAGAGGCGACGACCAAAATACATCTGGATGCAGCTGGATCGACCAAAACTAATCAGAGCAGCAAAACGTGTGATCACAAACGAATTACAGCGACACAGTCCACTAAAATGTCTCACTGACAATGTTTTAGGCAAGAAGTAGATAATGTATCTATCTACAGAGTTTTGTGGGGTTGGAGGTTTGTTGTCTTGAAAATATGTGACATGTGAGTATGTGAGGCTCCTCTTTCGTTTATCGTAGCAACCTCAGCAAATGAAACGGCTCAAAGATTTGTCCGGTTCCCCTCGATTATACATCACATGTTGCACCATCATGTCAGTTTAAATATCTAAACTCAAGCTCTTATTTGCACCAATAATCCAAAATGTAAATTGTTAACTCTACATCCAAGTGCCTGACAAGAGCAGTTTCAGAGGTTGAGGTTTGGGAAAAGGCCGAGGCAGAGGCTTTGTCCAGGCAGCAGGAAGGATGGGAGTGGGAGGCAGAAAGAGAGGGAGAGGGGAGGTTTAAGGGGGGGCTGATGGATGGAAAAATGCCTTCCCCTCGTGGTCTCTCAAGTGAGTAATAGAGGCCGAAATTTCATTTTGCAAGTGGCTGATTTAATGATCCAAAGGGTAATTAATGGCCTGATTATCTTAATGTTAAATATGGCCAGCAGCAATTACGCTGACCTCCTGTCTGTCAAGGTCTGGCCCCCCACTCCGCCTCCCAATTAGGTCCTGTTTGGAGGTTCGGGAGGGGGGGTGGAGAGAGGGATAGATGGAGGGAGAGAGGAAGAGAAAGAAGGGGGTGATGGAGAGAAGGAGAGGAGAAAGAGGGAGGAGGGGGAGGAGGAGGACAGGGATGGAGAGAAGGAAAACAGATGAGGAATGTGTGAAGAAAGCAAGAGAAGGGGGAGGAACAAACAGAAATGGATACATGAGACGGAAAAGGAGGAAGAGGAGGCAGGAATTTGGATGTGAAGAAAGGAAGGGGAAAGAAAAGATAGCAGGACTGGGAGGAGGATGGACGGATGGAGGCAGGAAGAGGAGGTGTAGCGAGGGAGGGAGGTGGCATTAGTATGGCCGTCAGTATTAAACACCTCCATTTCTTTCTCCCCTCCACCCTCCTCCCCTCCCCTGTCGACTTCCCAGTCGGACCGGAGGGAGGAATTATGTTCGGAGAGATCGCACCTCGCCTCCACGGCGCCGCCCCCGTCCAATGAGATATGTGACAGGGCCGAGCCCCGCCATCTCCAACTGTTGTCATCATCTCTTTATCTTCCCCTTTCCCTCTCGTTTCAGTCCCCCGTTCATCCTCCTCCCCGTACGTCTGCCCACAGCGACGGCCGGTCCAGGTCTCATTAGCATCAGCGAGTCTCAGCGAGGATGAGGAGGGGATACTGTCGCTGCTAATCGTTTTAGGGCTGCAGCTCATCGCTGCAAATACAACATCTTGCCACGCCTGTTCAGCACTACAATGCTTCATTATGAAGAGAGATACTTGTTGACAAGCGTCCCTTGCAGTGGTGCAGACGGGGGACAGCACGAGCAGGGACTGAGCTGTGAAGCTCTGAGGGTTGTTACAGTGTGGATGAACACCGACCGTGCCAGCTCTGCTGCGCCAGAGGGATCCTGTTAGAAGTAGTTTTTCTCCCTGGTACAAACCACAAAAAGACTCTGCATCCTCTAAACGTTCCCATTAACCTCTTGCTGCCTGCGGTCAGCCATCATCACCTCAGCTGGCGTGGTCGCCCGGTGCCGCGCCCCAGCTGATGCCACCGCTGAAGGGGCTGCTAAGTTTGGGCGCGCTGCCCATCGTGGAGCACCCACGGGGGCTCGGCGGCTCAGCCAGCGCTGCTGCAGCACCCTCGGTCCTTAGTTCTTGGCGCCGCAGCTCATTGTTTTAATTATCTGTCGAGTGGCGCATCAACACCAGCACCCAAGGCCTGCTCGGGCTCTGTTTGACGCAGCGTGTTAGCAGGCCTGAGCAGACAGCAAGTGACAGCGCTGCTAATCCGGCCTCCTGGCCACCGGACTGAGGAGGTGGTTGGCGGCCATGTGCCTCCGTCCCCTGGGCCTCCTGTGTCCTCGTGCTCCCGCCCTCCCCTCATGCCAACTACTGACCTTTGGCGGTCTGTCGTAGAGGGTCATCGTCTTGGCCTGTTTGTGCGTCCACACTCAGCTGTGCATGTCCACAGTTTAGCAGTGTTGTTCCCTGCTGGGACCAACCGAAAACTATCCAGTCCCTCCAAAACCAGCTGATACTGAAACCTGGAATTTGGCAGAAGTGCTGGAAAAGTTTATGGAAGTGATTTAGATTTGTCCTCACTTCATTTTTGTGATTATTTTACAACCTTCAGACCAACTATCAGGTTCACAGAAAACAAGTCTTCCTCCAAGTGTTGCTGCATGTCAACAGTTGTCAGGAAAATTAACATTTAAGTACCCAGAAAACAATTTCTTCGAAATATTACTGGACGTCTACAGCTGTGGAAAGGAAACAGATTAATAATGAGACAACATAGTTTCACAGGTCTTTGTGAGTCGACACAGATACAACTCTTAAATCTGCATTTTTCTTTAAACAACGGGGCGAACATTAAGTTAGCTTCCTGCGAACAACTGGAACTTCTGAGTCGACTCAAAATGACGTCAACAGGACGAACACGTCCGTCGTCTTCCCAAACAGAAATCAGAAAATTAAACGTTATATGAGGCTGAATTACGACTTTAAATGAGAAGATGATTCACTTTGACTGTCAGGCTACATTTTCACTGTAGTGTGTAGAAATGTGTGGAAACGCCGTCAATAGAAAATCGATTCTGGTGGAGTTGATGAACTGAGCAGGAATCTTCACGTTGGGGTCAATGTGCAGCCTGAACAATAGGAGGAGGCAGAGACACGCTGCTGCTGAGGCACCGCACCTTAATTAGACAGCAGAAAAATGAGCGGGAATGAGGGCGGCTAAAGGATGAGCGTGCAGGGCTACGTATCGCAGCACCGCCGCCGCCGCCTCACCACCACGCACTTAACAGCGGGCCCCACATGACGAATGCTCGGCCAGTAATAATTCAGCAGCAGGTCTGTCGGCGCTGGGAGCCAGGAGAGGGGAAAGAATAAGGGCCCTTTATGGGAACAGATTAGTCTTGTTCCCCCCTAAGAAAAGGCCAGCGCTAACAGATTTAAAATTAGACCGGGGGCTTTTAATCTGGGCCGGGGTGCAGGTGCGGCGGCAGCCCCGACACGGCAGCGGGATTGGGCTCAGGGGACCAGATGGGGCGACCGGGGGAAAGGAGGCGGGCAAGGGGCCCACATCACAAGATAATTGCCCCCCAGGGTCAGAGGCAATGGTGGGGGAAGGAGGAGGGCAGCCCATCCTCGCACCCCATAAAACCCAAACTCATATCAGTCACACACACACACACACACACACACACACTCCTGATTCTGTGATCATAACACAGATTGGACTGGTGTGATGTGAGATGGACACATGCCATATCAGAGGCCTCGTCTGCTGCAGATCAGACGGTGATGTGTTCACACCTTCAGACTCTTTTTCTGTTTGTATCCTTATTATCAGTTCATACTCACAGAGGGATGTAGCTGTTTATTAAATATCACGATAAAAACATGTCGTATTTATTTTTATTTTGTGATGCCTCTGCTCTCAAGAATCACTTCTTGGTACAAATGTTCCTTCAGATTCGAGGATGAACTGACTGGAATTTGTCCGTCCTGTTGTGTGTTTTTAAAAAAGTATGAGACAGAGGTCTAATTTTTGACGGAGGAGGAGGAGAAATCTGAAGAACGTCTTTAAATGTTGGTACAAACATCCAGTCGAGAATAAACTGATTAGTGTTTGGAGGTCAAACGTTCTCGTTCCTGTTCTCATATGTAAAGAAATCTCTTTAAATTTGGTACAAATGTCCACTTAGACTCACAAAACGTGCATTTAGCAGGAATTCATCCTCTTAATTCTGTCAAATATAAAATGATCAAAATGATAAAGATTTTATTTAGTCTCCAGTCTGTGTTTAATCAGAATTTAAAAGTTTTTATGAGACTGACTGACTGTTATCATCCTCAGATGAGACTGTAAATTCAGTTTTGGGGACAAAGGCCAAGTCTTTTATATAAATAAGTGTGTTTGCGTGGGATTATGTTCATGCATGTGTCGACCCATGTGTGTGTGTGCGTGTGTGTGTCGCTTCCTGTGATCCAGTGTGTGCAGATCGAGCCGAGCTCCGTTTCATCTGCGTCGGTTAACTAGCTGATCCCGCCTGCCATCATCTCTCCGCCATTATCTACAGCCCCCGCTGATATGAGCCGGCCCCACAGCCTGCATGTTAAACAGCATGCACACACACACACACACACACACACACACACACACACACACACACACACAGACACACACAGGAAGCAGCAGCAGAGCCTCCTGACAGGCAGGGCCAGTGCAAACGTTGAAAAATAATTGGCCCCTACATTCTAATTCATCTGTAAAAGGGAGGCCTTGATTAAATTAGTCCTAATAGACATTATTTTGTACATGACTGCCTCGCCGCTGCCCGTAACCGCGTCCCCCAACTCGCCTAACAAGCCCTCCAATTTACTATTGACATTAAGCCGGCTGACACGAGCCAATCACCGGGCCATTCATCGTTTGTCATCACGGAGAGGTTATGCTAATGCGAGCTAAAAGCACAAACTAAATGCACATTCTTTATGCCTGAGTCATCAGATTAACCTCGCCGTCCTCTGCCCCCTCCCCTCCCTTATTTTAATAATGAAGAAATAAATAACGCTCTCCACATGCGTGACTCTGTCCGTGCTCTCGCGCTCGCCGGCCTCGCTCTGCTCCCGCCCCGCCGTAAGCCAGCGGGGGCCGGCTCCTGGAGCAGAAATGAATCTGTGCGCCGACGGTAAGAGCGCCCACCCCCCCATCCCTCCCTCCCTCACCCTTTGGCTAATTGGCTCAGTCGGCAAATTGCTCATACAATAAAGAAAAGGGAGAAAGGGGGAGGAAAAGAAGTGGACGGCTGAGTTCTCCTCGTGTTTGTGGGTAATGTGTTTGGATTGAATGGGTTCACCGCGAGCCGCGGCCGGCTGGTAAACATTTAAGACACTTCGCTTAAGAAACGTCGTGGAATTCTGTTAATTCACTCGCCGTGTTTACAGCTTTGAAATGAGCTGAGAAGGAAGCGGTTTGTCTGCGTCTCCGCAGTGTTAACTTCACTCAGTCGTCCCGTCAATGTATTTAATGCTGCAGAAATAAAAGAGGAACATGTCCAGTCAAAGAAAGAGGCGGATGTTTGTTCAAAAGCTAATTCAGTGAAAGGAGGAAGCAGACAAGGTCGATTTCTCACACAGTTTTTGGGAAAAACAGTCTTTTATGTTCGGTTTATTGACAATATTCTGTAATATTTACAAAAATACAATATATCAAACTAAAATCCTGGAGTTTTGGTTCAATTATACCCAATAATATTCTCAGTTTACTACAGAAATCATGAGCCTGCATACAGAGAACAAACGGTACAAGAGGAAAGAATCAGTCAAATTAATTCATCAGTGATTTCTTTAAAATATGCATCAATATATAAGTTTGAGTGCTTTGCCTTCCAGTGACAAGATTCCTGAAAGAAAACTGAGACGATTAATCAATCAGCTGATCAGGAATTGACTTTTGATAAACAATGAAGTCATTTATGAAGAAAAAACACCAATATTCTCTGATTCCAGTTTCTCCAAAGTGAGAACGACTGAATTAAATCGTCACTTTCTCACTGATGATCCAACAGTTCTTACAATCTGTCCATAAAATCTCACATTTGTGTTTGAAATGAATTAATGTGGCCTTTCTTATCTTCACTTCCTCTCTTATCTCTTCCTGCATTAACCCCTCCCCCCCCTCGCTGTAGTCAGGCAGGTCCACTCATCTGCATCCAGCTAATCTAGTAGGAAATGTCAATGTCTTCCTCGGCCACGAGGCCTGAGCTGTCAGGGTCAGCTCTGCCGCCGCTGCTTCCTCTTTCAGATCAGCGACAGGATGAAGGAAGAAGAGGAGGTCGCTGCACCTGACTGGTGATGTTCTCTCACGTTGGAGACGTCCTGCTTAGATCGAGGTGTTCTACACGTCTGAGAACCTTTTGAACGACTCGTGGACTTTTGTTAGATTTAAACCAGAGTCTAAGTTTGTTTCCTCGTGTTAAAAGACCCCTTGTTCTCAGGAGTAGTTCAGGAGCTTTTCTTGGGGAAGTTGCATCGCTAAACGTTGCAAACCTCCAACTCGAGGAACCGACACATTAAAAACACGTTCTAAAGAGGAAAAACATCAAACATCTCTGACTCCTTTACATCCAATCAAACATCAGCAACAGTAAACACAAAGAAAACGATGACTTTGGCATCATCAGATTAATCTGCTGAAGGGTGCGTTCACACTCTACCGAACCACCAAACACTGGTCTGACTGAAAGAGGTGGTCTTGGTCTGGATGGTCTGGATGGTCTGGATGGTGTCCTGTAGAGTGTCCTTCAGTGGACAGACTCCGTCACGTCCCAAACATGTTTTCTTCCCCAGATAATCATCGACCGTGACGGCGTTCCAAACAACCTGTTTGGTTCTTTAAACGTTAAAAGTGACGGCGTCGAGGGTTCTGGTTTGAATCTATGTGGGGGTTTTGGTGGTTTTCTCGTCCTGCCTGTAACGTGACAACATAATGTGAGATCAGTGGCGTCCTGAGGGACTCTGGCAGGACCCTCCGGGGACTCCTGATCCGACATGTAGACAGTTAATTATCAGTTCAATTATGTGAATGTGACCTCAGATCTCTGCTCCCTAATTGATCATAAAGTTGCTGTAAAGATTTTAGATTAGTGAGGGTGTTTCTGATATTTTCTACACCCTGCTGCCTGTGTTTTTTTCTTTGTATCTCCTCTTCCTCTTCCTCCTCTTCTCCTGAAACCTCCCCCTCTCCTCGTCTTCTTTGTATCTGCACGGCATCGCTGGAGCGTCGCGTTTCAGCCGACGGATCAGCTCCACATCGGTTTGGCCCATTTCTCCTCCACCTCCACCTTCCTCTACCTTTTCTCTCACTCCTCCTCTCCTCATTTGCATCGTCTCCCTCTCCCTTTTTTTTAATTCTCTGTCCGATTTAACCCCTCCGTCTCCATCTAGTTGAGTCCCATGGTTGATTTCAGTCCAACTCAGCCCCCCCTCTGCCTCACCCAGACCTTTCTCACCCCACCACCCTCCCTTTAATTATCTGTGCCTATCCAAGGGCAGCTAACGACCTGCTAGGAAAGGCTAATTGATTTCAGCCTCTTCTCCTCGTCTTTCCTTTTGTCTTTTCTTTCCTGCTGTAAGACCGAACAGAAAACAAGGCGTGCAGGTTTTAAAACAGAATTAAAGCCACATTTTGGCGTTTCTCACCTTGTGAGGAACGCTCCACGTGACGCGTGTGTGACGGTGATTCATCTTAAATGCACATTAGGTCGGGCAGTTAGCTGATGCTCTTATCCACGCTCTATCTATCTATTAATCTATTAATTAGAGGGCTAATTAGGCCAGAAGAGAAGCCACTGACACCATGTCACTCTTAACCCCGTTTCCTACCGCTCATTACCTCACACACACACACACACACACCTGTCTCTTATACACATCTAGATGTGTATAAGAGACAGCTCCTGAGCTCAAACAACAGGCAGGAAATCAGAGAAGCACAGTGGGCCGAGTGCGGCTCCCTGAGTGACCCCCCAAAACAAAATCACATTCCACCCCACCGTTTCCAACGGCAACCACAACCCGACACCGCAGCACAGCAGCTGATGAAGCTGTCAATCAACACGTCCGCTCATCCAACACTCAGAAATATGATCAGACTCGTTTCCTTCAAGAGTTTTACAGCATGAAGTCCTGATTTCATCTTTTTTATTTCCAAACCAACATTTGAGTCTTTCAGCACTTCTGACTTCCTGTCCAGAGGGTCCGACTGAAGACGCCTCACAGACAGCTGGTCACTGTAGTTTTTATCTTTTAAAAAAAGCAGGAAATCGTGTGTTTGTGGACTTCAATCACTGACTGATCGATCCACGTTTCCTGCTGTAGTTCATGTGTTTTTATAACATTAATATTTTTGATTATTTAGAGTCTCAGTCTCGCTGTGTGTTCAAACTCTGAGTCGAGTTTCTACTAATCGTCTTACATGAGGAGGAGCTCAGGAGTAGAAACAGTAGAAACAGAGACAGTAGATGTGTGAGAGGAAAGTGTGTTTGTTTCCTCTGGCTGGTGTCATTTTTATCATTTAATTTAACTGACTGACACACACACACACACACACACACTCTAACCT
>JAJHUR010108103.1:1268-12497 GCA_027495735.1 Lutjanus campechanus | reverse complement strand
CCTCCCCTCGCCGTGTCCCCCATGGGACTTTATTTCAGAGAAAATATGTATGGTAGTCAACGGCGAGAGGTAATTTTTTTGGATCCCGTTTAAACTGCACCATGAATTACACATGTGATGTCTGTCAATTTAAAATATAATTTTATAAGTCAAAAAAGTCGCAATTTAATTTCTTTTGTTGTTGTTAAAAACACAGCACTCCAAGACTGCACATTGTCAGATTCTTTGTGCTCTTTGTAGAACTACAGTTGTTTTTAAATGTGTGCTGACTGAATTACTTATTTTTAACAACGCATTAGATTGTACAACACGGCTTTGTTAAATACTTGATTCCCATTACAGTATTCTATGGTCTGGTCAGTACAGCAGACGGTTGCTATGAAGAACAGACCGTCGCTATGGACGCAGTGCTGATCATAGACTCTAGAGGAGCGTTATAATATTTTTTTAAAGCCATGAGATCATTTTCAAATCAATATTTTGGGTCAAATTATTAACTTTTTAAGCAAGTAACACTGTAATATGCTGGATAATGCAGAGTGAGCAGGTCATTATTGTGAAATAAATCCCTCTAGGATGATTCAAGTCCTGCTTATGACCTGCTGACTGTGCAGTATCCTTCACATATTTTTGACTTAATGTAGGGCCCTACGACATATGTGCTAAGGCCTTTTTGAATTCTCAATTTTGTGATTCTGGCCATGAATATATTATCACAGACACAATCGGGCCCAACCTGAATGCTGCCATCAGTCAGTCACTGACCTACACGGGGTCCCATAAAAAAAAAAACAACGAAAAAAACAAACAAACAAAAGAAACACTTGGCTGCTGGCCCCTGTCAAAAGATACCTGCCACCAGGCCTAACAACTTTGCTGGGGGAAACCTTGGGTGTAGATATATTGAAGTGTTTCACTGTTGCTTGTGCTGCCACACAATAAAAAAAAAGCTCCAAATCACACACCTAAATAACTACGGCATGTATCCTGGTTATACATGCATCACGAGGCCGGTCTGTGATATGCAGATGAAGCCGGGGCAGAATGTAGCCACCAGGTTAGAAACAGCTCCTCTACCAATGCATTTGTGTTTGTGACTTAAATGATGAAGAGGCTATCAAGTCCTTGTTGACCTCCGAGTGGGGCGACGAGACTTTGACAAAAATGAAAGGAACATTCCACCTGCTGAACAGGCTCATAAATAACCAAAAGCTCATCACAGGAACAAAAACAGGGGCATATTCAGTCCAATAGATACTGTACAAACTAATTACAGCCTCCTCTACCCTCTGTCTCCGTTTGGCAAATCTCCGTCTTGCTGCGCAAAATCTCTTCCTGTAGACAGTTCACAGAGCGTGTACGGCCTTTATAAATCCTTTACAAACACATGTTCTTTGTCATAAAGCCTTAAAGAGCAGGCAGCTCTGTGTCTTTGTGGGTTTTTCGTCAGAACACATGGCACCTTATTGTCCTCTTGGCACCTCTGCTGGTACTGTGATTTTGTTGCAGTGAATGTGTGACATTTTGCTGTACAAAGCGTTCTCTTTGTCACACGTACTCAGTGCTAGCATTTCCACTGCGCCGTGTCCAGTGCGTTTGTGACCGTGTGTGTTTAAGCACGTGGCTCCAGCTTGTGTGACAGTTCGAAAAGCGTCTGCTGATTGTCGATAATGTGCAGGTAGTTAACGCTCGCCCTCACCTCAGCACTGTCGACCCCGATTACCTCGTTGCCTAAGAGACAGACACAAAACACGCAGTCAGACAGAGGAGCTTTCTGCTGGACACACATTCACACACGTTTGGTATGAACACAGACTGTGTTATGGCCATAAAAAGAGAGTAAAAGACTGTCTGGAAATGGTTGCTTAGAAACTGTAAGAGAAAACTGAGTGGGAGTGACAACAGACTCAGGTACGGGTGCAGTACAGTAACTCAGCTGCAGATGGCAGTAGATTCCTCACAACGAAATTGGATCCACTCACCTGGCTGGTCGCTTTGGCAGTGGCGAATCATTCTCACTGTGTCTGCGATCATATGCTGTTGATTTAAAAGGAGACATGTTGCTTCAGTGCAATACCAAACAATCAAGATATTTCAGGGCTGACTTATAATTCCCCATCAAGGATGTTAATGCTTAATCTGTAATCGATCAATTGCTATTAAGAATATAACCAATTAAAAATGTATTAAATGACATTGTATGTTTTATGTATCACTTCTCACTGTTTTTTTCCATAAAATCTATTGAAACTGGTTGGAATTTAAAGGACCAGTGTGTAGGATTTAGTAGCATCTAGCTGTGAGGATGCAGATTACAACCATCTCAAGATGAGAGGTGAGTTTTGTCCATTCTGGGCTACTACAGAAAAATGGTGGTGCAACTTAGTGATAAAGCTATAGCTATAAAGGGCTCATTCTAAGATCATGAAAACAACAGTTCTTATTTTCAGGTGATTATACGCTAATGACAACATACTCATGAATATTATTCTCCATTTCTGCCATATTCTGTCAATAAACCTCTGTAAGTCTTACACACACTAACTGGACTTTTAATAGCAATACACTGCTCACTTTCCTAGGTGACTGGCTTCTTGAACACACATTCCAGGGTTTTCCTCACTTTATCAGTCTCGACTCTATTGGGTAAAATGTGCATCCACTGTTACTGATATTTTTCTCTTCTTTCCCCAACTTAAAAAAAAAACCTCAACACAAAAAAAATCAAGTTTTCTTTCTTTTTAGCAACACTCTGCTCTAATTTCTGCTGGTCAGGCCAGCACCTTGCATGGTACCTTGCTGCCATATGTGCGACACTTTGAAACACAAACACTTAGAGACTTTATGGAACTGAATCAACTCACCAGCTTCTCAAAGTTGACCAGGTTGTCATGGAAAGTCTTATTTCCCTCGTGGATAAAGGTGATATCTAAGAGCAGGGGATGAATGCATTAAGGGTTAATTCAGCAAAAACAATAATACTTTATGTAATCAGGAAGTCACACTGAGATCGAGATCTCATTTAAAAGTGATACCTCTGTGCAGAGTAAAAAAATAGGATAAAATAGTAAAATATTTATACAAATGGAATGACATTATCAAATAACGAATGGCATCCATATGAAGAGTGACTCCAGTGTTGGAGTTGCTACCTTTAAGGAGAAGAGGCATGAAAGGGATCTTGGGAGGTTTCATCCTCTTGAAGGCTTCCCTGTAGGCTTTGTGGTTCAGAGATGGATCCTGAAGAAAGATGTGGGGAAGATGAAGAAAGAGAAAAGAAACGAAGAAGAGATTTCAAGATTTGATTATCACATCAAAAGAGGAACTTATTTCAAGTCCTGCGTCTATCTCTGTGTCTGTTGAGTAAGTCTCACCGTGATGAGCTCCAACTCTGAGAAAAGCTTCTTGAACTTCCCCGGACATTTCTGAAAGGAAGGTGCTTGGTCAGAATTTGATTTTAAATCATGTGTATAAACACACTAAATGTAGCAACACATACCTCCCAGGTTTGGTTGAGTCGGCTGACAGCTGCTGTGTTAAGACCCATGATGATGGCAAATGCAGAGTTCAGATTTCTTTGGGCTTTACAGCTACAAATACACAAATATATCATTATACATAGAAATATTGATGAGTTTGATACATGCACTTTTATTTGGGTTCATTTCTGAGTGTGTGAGTGTTCTTACTGAGCTGCGATCTTGATGAACTTCTTGAGCAGCTGTACTCTTTTGTTGAGAGATACACACATGAGCACCTCGGACATGACCCACTGCTGGACCTCATTACAGCGCTGGAGCAGGACGGAGAGCGCCGCCGTGTGGCCCGCACCAGGGGCCCGGCTGAGGGTGTAGTACACCAGCTCCTGCTGCATGTGGAGGGAGGGAAGAGTGTGAGCGAAAGATATCATCGATTTATTCCTCCATTACTTTTTTCAATTATTTGATGAATCATTCAGTTCGTAAAACGTCCAGTAATAAATTTTCAGAGCTCAAGGTGACATCTTGAAAGGGATAGTTTGGACTTTTTAAGTGGGGTTGTATGAGGTAGCAAAATATATTTTAGCCACTTAGAAAATAATCAGTTTAAGAATAAACTATGTTTAGAATATTTTCACCGCCTTGTTGTCAGGCAACCCTTTTCTGTGGGGAAACCACTGTGATATATATAAGCCCAAGATCACTTTCTCCACAGCGACCAGATTCCTTTGGCAAAATGAGTCATTTTACCTGACAGAGCACAGGACCTGCTGATCTACCGCTATGTCAATCTGCTAGTTTGTTTGTGTTATTGTGTGACTTCGGTGATTCTAAACTAACCCTTTAAAACACTGAAATCACACAATACCACAAACAAACAGACCGACAACTCCTGTGCTCTGTGACATAAAATTACTGATTTCATCAATGGAGTTTGGTTGGTTTGGAGAGAGATATTTGACTTGTATAACAGTGGTTTCCCATCAGAAAAGGCTGTCTGAAAGCAAGGTAAAGTGGTCAAAATATTCTAAATGTAGTTTACACTCAAACTCACACTTCGCTAAAATATGTTTTGCTGCTGACCCTGTTCACTGTAGTGCATTTTTTAGCTTTATACACCAGTAACCCTGCTGCTTCTTCAAACTGGGGGTGTGGTGACCGGCATCTTCTATAGGAACTGCAGTTAAGTACCTCATACAACCTCACTTTATGAATAAAATCAATTTACAATCACATAAACCAGAGAAAGGCAGCAAATGCCCAAATTTGAGAATGGAAATCAAGCACAAACATCATCTAGATTTCCTAAAATACAATAATATCCACATAACAGTGAATAACACGCAGCCTGTATGTCTTCATCTGTGCCATGCTTTCCCATTTTCCCATTTTGCAGATACTGAGCTCTTCCTGACAGCCGCTCAGCTGCAAAAAGACTTTCTGTACTCATGATCCAGCAAGTCTTGTAGAGCATTTGCATCTTTAATGCTTAAGTTCCAGCAATCTCTGTCATGAATATGAATTTATTATAAACTATGTGTACACACCACATGCATATATTTTTGTGTGAGTGTGTGTGTGTGTGTGTATGTGTATGTGAGTATATACCTCGTGGATGGATTTGAAGAGGCTCCAGTCCAGGTGTGTGAGAGCAGCTGCCACATCCCAGGTGTTAATACCTAAGAGCCGCACCGGCCTCCTGCTTAGCTCAGCGCTGTCTGTTAAAGGAGGCTGCGCACACAAAGGAAAGTTAAGTCAGTGCATAGACAGACAATGTATATACACACTTGTGCATACACACAGGTACTGTCTATCTACCGGAGTAGGACTATCTCTAAATAAACAATGAAACAAGATCTCACCCTCATAATAAACTACAGAACAATTAAACATTTAAAAAGCACCAAAATGAGACTGCGAAATAACTGCAGCTTAATAATGGTGCTGGAGACATTGGATTAAGCTCAAGTTGAAAGCGGGAGTTGAGCTGTCGACAGAGCCAGAGCTTCATGAACACAGACAGACACACAGAGAAGACAGACGAAAAGAAGAGAAACTGGAGGGAAATAACAGAAAGAACTGTAGCACTCGAGTGAAGAGTTCACAAGAACGACACAAACACACCCTCTTGAGGCAGCCTTGGAAACTGGATCTTTTCCTGGCTCCTCCCTCGCTAACATTTTTGTCTCATTTTTATTAATTGATGAAAGTGTCAGTAGATTTCGTTGTAGTTAAATTACTTTTTGTTTAGTTATTGTCTCATTTTTATGAGGGGAAAAAAAAGTTGTTGGTGTAAACTATGAAGAACATTAACTAAGATTCACAAACTGAAGCTTCACTGTGGACAAACATGCCATTACAGAACAACACTTTGCCCTGATACAGCACTTTCCAGTCCTGCTGTCACAGTTGGGCAACAACAAAGTAATTGTGGCTCACACCTTTTTTCTCTTGTTGAGTCAGAGTTAATAACAATCACATGGCCTGAGTCTCTCCGGCTTATGTATAACGCATGACTCATCCTAACACTGTGAAAATATGTCAGTCTGGGAATTAGAATATTCATCTTAATGCCTGATTTAACCAGAAAATAATACAGAGGCTATCAACAATATCAGAGGCAGCAAATGCCCAAATTATCGTATCTTTGAGAGGTGGAGGTTTGCTTTACACCTCTAAGCTGCACCTTTAGCCTCTATGTATCTGTCTCCAGGGCAGAAGGACAGAAGCACACACAGAGCAGAGCATTTACATACCAAGATCTCAGTGAGATCCCTGCGACAGGCCACGAGCTTTCCTTGTGGGGTCAGAGACTCTGAATACACACAGTCACTGGGCTGTAACACCCTCCGCTCTGTACAGACAAAAATATACAGAAAAGAAGAATGAGAGAGATTACAATAATAATTTAGAGCCAAGAGGGGTTAACAGAGATTTCCAACCGGGGGTACTTGTACATTTACAGCTGTTAAGGGATACGTGGAAGGAATTGTGGAGTTGCTCACTTAATCGTCTAATTTCAAAAATTAAAAAATATGATTTGATTAACACAAACCCTGCATATTGAGTCAGCTGTAACACCTAAACACTGTTCAGAGGACATGAAAACTAGGCAGCAAAGAAAGCAAATAAGTCTAAACTGTCAGCTTTGTGTGTGTGTGTGCATGTGTGTGTATGTACCTCCAGTGTGCGACAGCACGGCAAGAACCATGTCTTCTTCTGCTCTGTCCATCTTGAGACCCACAATCCTCAGCAGCTCATGGGCCTCCATTCCAGGGTGTGTGTGGACGCTCAGGTAGGAATCAGCACTCACATACACACAGCAAATAACTGGAAGATACATAGAAAATGGTCATAGAACAGTTAATGGACAAAACAAAGGAGAAAAATACTGAAATACTGCAAAGTCATAATGAAGCAGATGCAGAAACAACTCAAGTATTTACACAAAGAGACTCGAGGTAATTTTTGTCAAGTACTCAAGCAGACAAAAAGCTGAACACGCTGTATTTAAGCAATTTGCATGTGCAAAACTCACAGACTGTCATTATGCATAATTGTGTACAGTCCTGGGCAGTGTGTTTAGTGTTGTGTATTTGAGTGTGTGCACACGTTTGTGTCTGTTACTCACCCTCTCTAGTCTCAGCTGGTGGACTTCGGAGTTGCAGACAGTTTTCCTTCAAACTCAGCTGCTGATAAACTTGTTTACTCTGACAGAAAGAGAACAGAAGAAGCATGAAGATGTAGAAAAGTGCATTTATACTTCACTGAATGTAGTGATGCACTGATAACATCTGTAGCATCTGTATCAACGCCTGTAGAGCTCAGATTTAATTATTACAACGGAACCTCCATGGGCTCAAGTAAAAAAAAAGGTAATATTACAGTTTTATTCACTTTAGCCAACTTCCTTCCTCACTCTGACATGTCCGATGAATCCCATGTTTTCTTTTAAGTTTGCTTGAATAAATGACAGATTTCTCAAAGTTTGAGTATCGTTGGAAATATTTGGGATACTGTAAGTAAACAATTCAACAAAATTTAAAACATACATTTTAGACATTTTAATATGGAATTTTGTTGTTGTTGTTTTTTTTGGTTGTGTCGCCTGTGTTCTCTTGTATGTCCAAGGCAAATTTCTCCTAAGAGAGACAATAAACGTTTATCTTATCTTACTGCATAACTAATATTTGCCAAATTACATTTTTATTTATAAAGTAATGTAAAACAGCTGTTAGGGCAGCATGTGTGTAGTAACTATTCCCTCTCATCCACCTCCCCCTCTCTGACTTACCTTTTGGTTTGGTGGGCAGTCATCCACAGTGCTACAACAAAGACATCAGCACAACAGTGAGCAGGGATGCACACAGGCATGAACTAACACAGTGAAAAGCGGTCATATTCAATACAGAGAACAAAGTCCTTGTGTAGAGATAAACACACTTACTGTCTGCGGCGCAGAAGTTTCTGGAACTCCTTCAGGTCTTTCTCCAGAGTGGGGAACTCGTACAGATCTTCTAAAACACACCTGTACAGGGTCTGATGGAGAGGAAGAGAGAGAAGAAAACAAGATCCACGAGGTCACACCAACAATCTCAAGTTACCACTTTGTTGATTTCTGGTTTTGGTCTTCGGATGTTCTCAAACTTTGGCTCTGCTGTCTACCAGGCTCAGTTTCTAATCATTTAGTGAACGGTGAGCAGTGAAGTTGTCATTCTGGCAGAATATGCTAGTGACAGCCCTGTAAATTTGCAGTTTAGGTTTGAGTTTGTCAATGAATAAAGTTTCACACAAACAGGGTCATAATACTGTATTCTCCAGTAAAATGTCAGGAGGGTATGAAGGTATGAACAAACCACCAAAAATATACCACCCAAACCTTGGCAGTATGATAAATGTACTTGCAAATAAGGCAGCTGGTATCAATGTTTTCATACCTTTTCCCCCTTAACAGTTATTTACCTAAATTTTACATATATTTAAAGTAGTGACCTTAATACTGGGCTTCCTTAGAAATACTTACCAAACTTTATGTATGTGCATTGATGATGGAAGGGTGTGAGAATCTTTTTTTTTGTTTGTTTTGTCATTTGGGTATGGCAGTCCTTAAATCGTACTAGTCCTTGAGCCAAAAAGTTCAACTTAGGGCACCCACAATAAATGCTTCTATCTATGTTGTTTATTAATGAAAGAGGACAAGACAAGAAGGAAGTCTGAGTATCATAAAGTGTAAATCAGGCTGCACTCAAGAGACATCAGGCAAATTCTGTTCTTTGCACTTAAATGGGTGACATAACACGCTCTGTAGTGTCTGTGTGTGTGTGTGTGTGTGTGTGTGTGTGTGTGTGGGTGCATGGCATAGAATTAGTAAGCAGCATGAAAGCTTAGGAGGCAGTAATGTAAACACACACACACGCACACTCATACACACACATATCTCCACACACCTGCTTATCGCTGTCATTGACCCGCCGTAGCCTCCCATCCCAATTCCCCTCTCTTCCCTCTGTTACTAGGCAACTATCACCTGGGTTACGCACTCCATATGAGATTATACCCATGCCAACCCTCGCACTTTGGTTGCCATGGCAACCCAGCACCGAGCAATGGAGCCATCAGGTTATGGAGGGACAAGTGACTGGCGAGTGCGTGTGTGTGTGTGTGTTTGTTTGTGGATGTGTACACGTGTGATCATGTTGTGTGTGTGCGCGTTTGTCTGCTTTTCTTTCAGTGTCACGGTTGTCACAGGGCTTCAAATCCAATTCAGCTGATCATGTGAAAATATAGCAGGAACACAGCAGATACATGCAGCACTTGTCGTGAGGAATGTGACACCAAGAATCTGTATGTGTGGGTTTTTAATGCCCATGATGTCCTGTGTAGACATATTTTACACATATAATAAGTAGAATACTTTATTTTTTGCTTGTTTTGTGCGTTACTAGGGTTAAGCCAGTTAACACTGGACCATTAACACTGACATTTTACCACTAGGCGTTGCATGTGACTTAGTTGCTGCAAAGTACATAATGAGAGATGATGCCCATGAATTGAAAGTAAGAAGTTTATCACAACACGGTTGTAAAACAGAAGGTTTTACATCTGAAATGCATACAGCAAGTCTTCAGTTTCTATTGACAGAGTAATGCATTAACTTTAAGAGGGCAACATGGGAGCCAATCAAAACAAGGCTTTGTACTTGCCTTTGCCATCTGCTATGTTACTGACTGTACTGACAAACTAAAGCTGACTAGCTACCTCACAAACATAGCAAACTGTTGGGGACAGGGTTATATTAGATTTATACTGAAAAGCTGGAGACATACTACTAGTTTTTAAAATAGCTATTTTGTGCTCTAAAATGCAAGTGTTACTTTTTGTTAATGTCTGGTCAGTAACTTGTAGTTTATGTTTAGAATTTTCATTTTTGTGTTAGAGGTGGCATTTAAATTTCTTGAGGCCAGACATATTTTTCAGGTGTTATAGCATGTTTAGCCCGTACATAATGTCATTTTATCTTTGTGATTCAGACCAGAATGTTGCCTTAAAATAAATGCTGGTAGAGTCATTTAGCATAAAGTCAAACTGGTCTAAGATCCTGCACCAGATCAGACTCGCAGAACCTGAAACCAATTTGTTACTTGTTATTACAAACAGTAGATGAGAATAATTTTCCTGGTTATCTTGTATGAGTCTCTTACAGAAAAACCAACCACCTCATATTATGATTATACCTTTTATGCCTCATATTAAACACAATGAAAGAGCAAGTATTGTTTCTCTTTCTTATTAGTTTGCTTTGTCTGAAGGACGAGATAAAAGCAACAAGCACTGTGGGAGAAAGCTGAAACACAGCTCAAAAAGATCATGGAAGACACACACACACACACACACAAACACACAGCTCTCTTCACAAAAGGCTTCATGTCCTGTCATGCAGAATTTAAGGAAGGACAACCACAATTTTAGAACAAGACAGAACAACAAATGAAGATGAATGAGACTTCTCATGTTCTTCAGTGACACGTGTGAAAGGTCACCAGAGGATAAATCATTGAAATACAAGAGACAGAGAGAGAACAGAGATTAAAACACAAACAACAAACAGACGTGCTGATGAAGGCAAGTAGTGCCGTACCTTCATGAAGCTCCTGACGTGCTCCTCTTCCTTGAGGAAGTCCTTGTAGAGCCGGCTCCAGTGGGAGACCAGCTGCAGTACCTTACGCTTCCTGAAGAGGGCATCTTTGCCCTCCTCCTGGCCCCTGCAGCGGGCGCTGCTATAGGTGAGGGCAGTCAAGGAGACAACAGAGGACAGTGTGGAGGCTGAAAGGATGTGTGTGTGTGTGTGATTATGTGTGTTTTTCAGTAAGGATATTGTCCCAGCAGAGCCTGACAGAGGTCGTTTGTGGACATGAACACCAGGTAGGTCAACAGGAAGTCATCCAGCAGCATTTCTGAAACACAGGAAACACTTCATCAGGCGGATGTGGACAGTCACATGAAAGTGTGTCCCTTTGTCCATATCAACTCTCTTTCCTTCAGTCTACATGACGTAACAATGTCAGCCACATGTCAACACAAATAGACAAAGAGACTTTAACCCTTCAACCTCAGAAATTATTCTTCCAGTTTCACCCTTTTAACTGACCCTTTAAAGTAATGATCAATGATTTCATATCAGCAAGGGATCAAATCACTATGTGTAATGTGGAAGGGATCACTCGTAGTTTTTCCAGCCCACAAATTTAAT
>JAJHUR010108102.1:1236-13274 GCA_027495735.1 Lutjanus campechanus | reverse complement strand
AATGCATTATCTATGTGGGCATTGTCAGTGAGTTGCTAACAGTTATAACGTATTATAATACCTGACCTTATAAGTGATGATAAAATGCTGTATAGTGTGTTATGATTATTATTATAAAGCATTATGATCATTTATGAGTGTTTATAACTATAGTTATACAGTGCTATAACGTCATTATAACTCATTATAAATACATTTATAATGCGTTATAGAGATAGGCGTCAAATAAAGTGTTACCATTTTTAGTTAACCAATAGTTTGTGATTAGTTAACATTAGTTTACGATTAGTTGACCATTAGTTAACCATTAGCTCATGTTTAGTTAGCTATTAGCTAACCATTAGTTCATGATTAGTTAACTGTTAGTTAACCATGAGGTCATGATTGGTTATCCATTAGTTCATGATTAGTTAATATCTTAGCCAGCTGTACTTTGTAGGAACGTACATATGCCACAAGATAGCAGTAGCTAGTTTTGAAGTACAAGTCACAGAAGTCACAGAAGTCAGAAGTCACTGCAAGTCACACAATTTTCCACAACATGATCCTGCAAAAGTTTCACAATAAAAGCCCTGTTCAAAAATCCACTGGTAACAGTACCAAGGAACAAATAAGAAAACAAGTGGGCTTCACACAACTAAAATGTGACCAAATTTACTTATCAAACAGAGGAAATTGAAAATAAATGTATAAACCTGCTTCAAATAAAGGCCTGGACCCTTTCTGCATTTGAGGGGAATAGAAGCCCTGGTCACTGTTTGAGGAAATACACTAGTTGGATTTGTATTTTAGTGCTTTCAGAAAACACTAAAAACTAGAGGTGGAAAGGATGGAAAAGAGGTGGAGGAGGTTATCAGAGTCATTGAAAAGTGTGATATCTGGGCCACTATGAGGACTCACCATCTCTCTTCTTCAACTGGTCTTTTCTTCCCCCTGTATGCAGTAAACTGGCTCGAAAGTGGAATCGCTGGTTACGCCGTAAATGCAGGGTGTATGTGAAGTCCAGACTGTTCTACTGGTGGGTGATTATGCTTGTCTTCTTCAATACGTTGGCCATCGCAACAGAGCATCACAAGCAGTCTGAGAGACTCACAAACTGGCAAGGTCAGTGAATAAATACCTTACATACCTACATGTATTCCAACCTGTGGTGAATTGTCTGGGTCAACTTCCTGTAGTCACTCCAAACTCATGCTAAGAAAATTGTACTGTCAGCTTGGTTCAGGTTCAGGTTCAGTTGGCTGGAAAGCAAAGGTACAACGCAACATTAGCTACGTTAACATGGATAAACTGTCTTCAGTCCAATTGAAATCATTTTCTTTAGAAATCCCAAATGTCTAATCTGCTGGAAATAGAAGAAGAACTGTTTATGCCTGATAATTTTCAAGATGGACCCACATAGAATACTGGTAAAAGTGGGCCTTGTGCAGGAACATTTTTGTGATCTTATGTTAACTGTCTTCTACTTTTTCATATGAAGCACTCATAAGAACATGCCACATCAGATTCTGCAAATGCTCGTAACTTCAGAGACCTATGTAAATGATCCACCTTTGTGTATTTGTGTGCATGTGGATCAGACTTGTAAAATAGCATAATTAACACCCCAATATATGGCTGCACCTCCTGCCTAAAATGTCAGGAAGTGCTCATTCATGAAAATGGCGACAAAGAGTAAAAAGAAGAGCTTTTCGAGTTCCGAGATTGACGTTCTGCTATCACAGATTGATCCATGAAGGAAAATCTGTAATTTTAACAGCTTTAGCAGTCAAGTTAAGTGACCTGCTATAGCAAAGAGGGGGGAAAATTAGTGCTTTTAATGCCATGCTACCTCAGGGTCAGAATGTTGCTGATATAAAGAAGAAACGTCTTCATATGAAAATGGCTTCAAAGAACAAAAAACACCTCGCCACAGCAAGGAGTGATTGATGATCGCAACAGGAGGAGAGGGTCAAAGGGAAGTTTCCATCACAGAGACAGGACAGAATAAGTGAGGATGTTTCCCTTGACTGCAACTTCATAAACCTGCATGTGAGGATGCATCCAATACACCTGACAGAAGGTACTAATACTTCATTAAATTAATGATGCTGGGCTTTATGTGTAAATTGAGAGTCTATTATCATTTGAAATGCACTCAAACAGAATAATCATGAAGTGTGATTTATTTTTCAAAAAATGTCTTCAAACTAATACAGTCATTAGTGAAAAACTTTGGTTATGATAACAGCCAACAGACTACACATACGTATCTGAACGTTAATTCAAAATTCAAGAAGTTCATGTGAATCATTCATAGACACCACATAAGAACAAATCTGTTCATAGAAGTGGTTCTTGCATGAAGCCCAATATTAGTGCCTTAAATCATTGAAGACTTCAAATGGAAGAGTTATACCACTATTGACCAGTTCTGTTTTGCTTCCGCCATGTTTCTGTTCCTCTTGAAAACTTGTGCGAGTGACACGTCACTTCCCCTCAAACGGGGCAGACATGCATAGAAACAATATATTTATTTTAACCAGAGAGAAATTATCTAATTATTTTCCTATTGAACAGATTATCAAAGGTTTACACCACCCCTCTCAATCAAATTGGTTCCTTCCCTATCCATCTCGATCAGGCCAGTTTCTTCCAATTCTGATTGGGTAATTATTCCAATTATTCGTGGAGTATTACTGTAGGTTCATGTCAGCTGTGATGGTCTGGCCAGAAGAAGGTGGAGGTGCGCTGATATAAATACTGAGAGGAGTAACTTTGGGATTTTGGAACAGGTAAGCTGCTGAATGTTGGGCAGCTGGGAAAGTCTGAGGGAATTCATTAATTATCTGTAGTTACTTGAGTGGAAATCTGATCCATCATGTCATATTCAATATGTAGATTTTGGTTATGATCAATGACTAATATCATGATTTCACTTTTAAATTTGTGCTTGTAATGAACCAGTGCATTGTTATTTTCTGTAAATACAATTAATCAACTGCTATAAACATTTATATGAAATGTTTTCTCAGGTAACAAATGATTATTAACCATTGAAAATATATGAAATGATTCATGTCACACACTTCAAACTCCATATTTCCTAAGCTGTTGATTACTGATATCATCTTAGAACAATTAAATAACTCTCTCTGTTTGTCTTTTCTGTCACCCACTGTCTCCTGTCTTCCTCTTCATATGGGTCCAACATCCCCACTCCCATCAACAGACAATGCCAACAAGCTCCTGCTGTCTATGTTTGCTCTTGAGATGTTTATGAAGATGTATGCGCTCGGCTTGCCCTCTTACTTCATGTCTCTCTTCAATCGCTTTGATTGCTTTGTGGTGTCCACTGGCATTATGGAGCTCATTCTTGTCCACATGGGGGTCATGTCAGTCATGGGCATCTCTGTGCTGCGCTGCATACGCCTGCTCCGCCTCCTCAAAGTCACCAGGTAACAGCTTTTATTAATCATAGCTATCGTGTGCAGAGTGTGTATGTAGTAGGTCATTATGCATCACTGAGTGGATCACAGATTTTAAAAAGACTATTTGATGGCAAAACTTGTTTACCAGCCCACTTACTCTGTCATTCTCTTTAAAGTGATACTCCGCTTTGTGAGAATAAGCCATTTTGTATGTACTCACCACTATGCCGATGTGATGATAGTTTCAGATCTTCAGTTCACAAAACAATCCTGGAGTTTTAGGAGAAACAGGGTAGCAGCCTCATCCAGTACAATGGCAGTGAACCCAATTATTTGGCATGTGCGGCCATTAGGATATATACGAAGTCTCGCGAGATCGACGCCATGTTTACATCTTACCGGCTACTGGCTACAGCTGATATCTCAGCTAAAAACATGGCGTAAATGGCGTCTTTTGCGGTTCATTTTTAATGTCACGGCTCGCGGACACTTGGATTACACCACACAAGCAGGATGGAGACATTTTGTGTTTGTTTTGTGTGCTATTTTTAACGTTTTATCCGTGGTCACCATTCACTGCCATTGTACTGGATGAGGCTGCTACCCTGTTTCTCCTAAAACTCCAGGATTGTTTTGTGAACTGAAGATCTGAAACTATCATCATATCGGCATAGTGGTGAGTACATACAAAATGGCTTATTCTCACAAAGCGGAGTATCACTTTAATGATGGTGTTGTGTTTCAACATTGTGGTGCCCTCTAGCTCAGTTGGTAGAGTCAATTAACCCTTCGCAAAGCCATGCCTCCAAATAGTTACTGTCCAGTCATATCTTAGCAACCATAACTAGAGCTGTCAAGCTTTCCTTTTCTCTACATATTGAAGCGGCATGCAGGAGGCTCTGAGAAAAGTGTTACTTTGTGTTTCTTGGATATGGGTGATGCCGTCTTTTTTGTAGTCTCTCAAAAACGTGAAACACGTGAGCACACATGGTGAATGGATTAAACTCCGTCATCGTCATCTGCTCTAACATAAGCTATGAATGTTAGCATGTTTGGCTAAGTAACGCTAGCTGACTAGCTGCGGTAACTTTACCTTCAGACAAACTTGTCAGATACCACTGCATCTGCATTTGTTCTGTCGGGGTTTGAGGAGGAGAATGTGAGCCGATGCAGAATCAAAGTGGGCCATCGATGATGCATCTCATTCTGGCTCGCTCCGGCTGATCCAGCTGGGTGACCCATCTCAAGGTGCGCTGCATTAATCGAGTCCCTGTGCTTCCTTTTCCCACATTAATGAGTGTATTCCTGGAGACTTCTCAGCTGACTCAAGTCGAGTTAGCATTAGATCACATCAGCCAGCTACACTTAAAATCTGCTTGTGAGTCATTATTTTAGCCGACAAAATCCACCATCACCAGCTAGAAATGAGAAGCTGCTTTTGTTTACTTCTCAAAGGAATCACAGACCTTCAACAATTACTTCCAATTTTGATGTTAAATCTGCAACCATGATCACCATAAACTGCATAAATGTAGTGTAAGAATGGAAGGTGGCAGGTGTAGCAATAGTAAGGAGGGCGGTGCTTAATGAAGGGTCAGTTTTCCACCTGTTTGGCCAAACTCGAAGAGAAAATTGCAAATAAAAGTCAGGTGGTGGAAATGTTGGTCTATTATTTGTTTAGTCGGATACTAGGATATCGTACATCATGGAGCATCGTCAGGTGTTGGTGTATGTGTTGGCGTGGACTGGGCATATGAACATAAGACAGCAGGTATTTAATAATTTAATCATGCAGGCATTTCTCACTTCATCCTGAGTCCAGGTTTGTCCCCTGACAGTCCACATTTTGGAAGCAAACATGCTGCTCACCAGTCACCAAAACAGGAAGTGAACCAATGAAATGACACATACAATGATACGCTTCGGTGATTGGTTTGAATGGTGTTCACACCAGAAATTAATCGTTTTGGAGGTCACTTGACAATGGCAAGTTAGATGTTCACACCAAGCCAGACTTCAATAAAACCTTAGCTTTTAGATCCATTTTGTTTGGTGTTGACAGATGTAAGAAACAACAACATGTCAGACATCACCACAGAGGTTAGCAACAAAGAAGCAAATCTGCAAAACCAAACCAATCAAATAATAAATTCATCAAACAATAATTGGTAAATTACTAGAAGACCAAAGAGTGTGGCTAATTTATATCTGCAAGTAGTTTTTTATGTATATTGAACAATATAGGTAATAGTGGCATAAATTACAAATTTTTCAGCAAATATCACCTTCTATATTACTTCACCTAATGACTGATTTATTGTCCATCAGAGAAAATTGACTGAATGTGACTGTGTGACTGAGTTTGACATAAAACTGGACAGATGGTCAATTCTATATTATTCGATTCTATTCTTTGCATCATAATGTTGTACATTTGGCTTTACCTCATCTTAAACCTCAGTTCAATAAGGAGACAACAGTATGTATTGAGCTCAACAACTGAGACAGACTAGGAGAGACTTAATGTAAGATTGAAGAAATTACTATGATATAGGGCAGTGGCTCCCAACCTTTTTTTCGCCCCCACCTCTGTCTAGGAATGGCTGAGCCCCGGCCTGCACACACACACACACACACACACACACACACACACACCAAAATAATAAGTGATTCATTGTTGGTGTGAGCACTTCTGTTGGCTGCATTTAGGTTTGAAAAATATTATTAACATGTAAATGAATTGCAGGTATGTTGTTTGCTGCTATGGAGCCCTGAGTTTTATTGCCTTACAGGCAGTCTTGTTGATTGTTAACATTAATTTAAACATGTGACATTTTAAAGTAATTGTAAGTATAGCCTGGCTGATACTTGATACTATACGATACTATCACTCACTGTAATAATCTAGTAACAAAGCTTTTTATAACATGAACACAGAACGAACAAACATTTTTAATTTGTATTATTAAAGAATTGTGACCAAGATATGCTGTGAGTGGACCATTTAACAGTTGGAACATAAACTTGTCAGTCCTCTCTGTTGGACAAACACAGTTCAAACAAAGATAAATTAAAATAGAAGCCCCACATCCTCTGTTGGAGCCCATCTTTATGATGGAAAACAATTGGTAGAATACCTAATGACTGATCTTTTGATCTTGTGTCCTGTAGATACTGGACATCTCTCAGCAATCTGGTGGCTTCTCTCTTGAACTCGGTCCGTTCCATAGCCTGTTTACTGCTCCTCCTCTTCCTCTTCATCGTCATCTTCTCCCTGCTGGGTATGCAAGTGTTTGGAGGGAAGTTCAACTTTCCCAACCAGCCCAAACCCCGCAGCACCTTTGACAGCTTCCCCCAGGCACTCATCACTGTGTTCCAGGTACAACAGGGTTTCCTCTGTGTCAGTTGACTGTGGGCTAACCCTTGAATGGGCCTGGTTGAATTATCAGCAGTACAGATCAGCAAAGCATTAAAAGTAAACCTGGTTCTTTGGTAAGAAGATCAGAATTCTGTCACCCCTGCTGCTAAGGTGGACTTAGGTTAGGAAATGAGCCTGGTAGAACCTGCAATCAGTCAAATTTTGTTTTCTGTGTCACTTTTTTAATTAAATTTGCAATCTAACAACAGCAAAGCTTCCTGAATTGTTATAATTCTATAATTCTGCATATTCTGCTCCATAGTAGTGGCATCTGATGCTAGTAGGTCCACGAGTATTTGGAAACACTCAACATAAATTCATGAAAAAAGTAATATCATTATTTGCAGTAACATAAGTCCTTAATATCATTATGTTATTAATTATGTTATTAATTATATGATAATAATAACAACAACCATAATAATAGTTGTTGTTGTTATTATTATTATTATTATTAAATAGATTGAAGTTCTCATAAAAACGTCAATTTTTAAAAAATAATATATATATATTTAAGTGAAGATAAAACATGCTGATAGTGATTATGTATAAATGATGTGTTTCAGATCCTGACAGGGGAGGACTGGAATGCTGTCATGTATGATGGTGTTATGGCTCATGGAGGACCGAGTATGCCTGGTATCTTAGTCAGCATCTACTTCATCATCCTCTTTGTCTGTGGAAACTGTATCCTTATACAATGTGTGTGTGTGTGTGTGTGTGTGTGTGTGTGTGTGTGTGTGCATGTGTGTGCACGTGCCCACGTGCATGTCTTCAATTCAAATCACTGTCATAATCTTTGACTCCTGTGTCATTCAGTCATCCTTCTGAATGTCTTCCTGGCCATCGCTGTAGATAATCTGGCGGAGGCTGAGTCTCTGACTTTGGCACAAAAAGAGAAAGCAGAGGAGAAAAAACGAAAGAAAGCACTCAGGTGAGTCTTCTTCAATGTTGAAAGTCAAACATGTTTAGGTCATCAGAGCCTGTATTTTCATCTCATACACAACTATGAATACTAGAATAGGAAAATCTTTGGTCTGGGGCATCTGAGCTATTTACATTAAGCAAACATTTCACACATTATGGTGTACAATTGCAATATGTAATATAGTTGTTTTTAGAGTCCTGCACGCAGTCGGCCACAAAAACATTATGTAATGGGTAAAAAACATATTTATATAAATTCATGGGTGTAGGCATGGGTAAAAATGAAATAACTGTAGGCAGGCAGCAGGAGAGAACCATAATATTACACATACAGTACAATAATAATATATGTTTTTCCCTGGAGAAATCAGAAATGATAATGATTGTACAGTATTTTTAACATTTATATTTGCTAATACAATAATATCAAGCCTGCAGAAGTCTACTACACAAACTTTGACAAAGCTGAACCTGTGCAGGACTCTGGTTGTTTTAATAAGAAACAACGTGATGATTCAAGTTGTAAAATACTACAACGCCACATGCCAACAACCAGAATCAACTATTCTGTTGATTTCCAGGGCCAACATGCCCGATAAGACGTCAGAGGAGAAAGCAAATCTTGCAAAGAAGTTGGCTGAGCAAAGGGCCAAGGGTGTAGAAGGCATCCCTACCACTGCCAAGGTGAGACACCCATATCCTATTCCCTGACCCATTCATCGACAAAAATAAAACAATATATTGTTTATTTGTTCTTGTTCTTATCGTTTAGCTTTTTCACTTTCAAATCTGCAGCTCAAAATTGACGAGTTTGAGTCTAATGTCAATGAGGTCAAAGACCCGTTCCCTCCAGCAGACTTCCCTGGTAAGTCCCAGTGTAACTGAAGTGTCACGCCTGTGGTGGTCTGTGTTGTGTTCTGATGTTTATAATGAAGAGGCAGGAGGCAGGACTGGATCTCTGTGAGAGCTTTTTTTCCTTTTAAAATTATATTTACAAAATAAATACAACCACTGGACACAATCAAGCTCAATTTCAGACATAACAGCAAAAATCACAACATCTAATAACTATCACTATAAATAACAACATGACATTACAGTATTGATTGGCATATAAATAAATAATTTATATGTGATTAATCATATAGTACAAAAGAAAGTGAACAAAACATCCATATTTCATTGCTTCAACAATTACAAATCACAATATTAATCAATATTTATGTTTAATTTAACTTAATACCTCCATAGATAAGCACTATGTTGTTGCCATAGAAACCTCACCAGTTAGACTCAGCTAATACAGCTAGACTGGTGTGAACCAATCAGAGAAGATTAAAAAACAAAAGAAAATCATCTCCATACCTGGTGAAAATATATTCAAAACAAGTTCATCAGCTGTCAGTGTGTGTCTGCTCAGCTTTCCTGACAGAGACCAAAAAGGATACAATTAACATAAAAGTAGCGTTTGCACAGAGTTGTTAAGTTAAAAACAAACAAATTAAAAAACTGCATTTAGTCATCTTAACTATTTACAGGATTTAGACAGATTAAAGCTGATATGGTATAGAACAAGATGCAGTCATTAGACCACATTAGTATCACATTACTAAAAATATAATTTTATCAGGAAGTATCAGCTGACGCAGCTTACCTCTCTGTCAGTTGGAAAGAGCTTTGACTTGCGTGCACACACACACACACACTCACACAGACATATAGCGCAGCTACACTGAACACACACACACACAGGGACACAGGTAGGAGATGTAAACACAATAACACACAAAAAACAAACAAACAAACAGGAATGATTTGGTAAAATCCGTAAGATATATCTACATTAATCTGTTAAAATTTCATGAATCTTCGTGTTAGATGATGTATTGTAGGATAGGGTAGACAGGGGACAGTTACAACAAGGCTTATTCCTCAATTAAAACATGCTAGACTGATGCTCATGCAAACAAACAAATAAACAGGAATGCTGCAATTCAAGATAAATCCACATTAGGATAGGATAGGTTTTTTAATGTCCCCAAGGGGATAATTGTTTTCACACAATCTGTTACACCAGCACCACTTTACCACACTGTTATTCACACTGTTCCAAACTCCAAGATCATAAAGGCCCTTGGTAATCCCTCCCTCTTTCTGTTGCCTAGGTGATGATGAGGAAGAGGACCCAGAGATTCCAGAGAGCCCCAGGCCTCGTCCGATGGCAGACCTGCAGCTGAAGGAGGAAGCAGTGCCGATGCCAGACGCCAGTTCATTTTTTATTTTTGGACCTCAGAACAAGTATGTGATTGTTGGTATTGATAGTGATGTAAATGTGCTGATAATATATAGGATGTAATACATTGGTTGAAAGTGAGGTGGCGCTTATGATTACTGGTGGTATAAATATAGATATATAAATAAAAAGTTATAGATTCATAGCACAGTCCAGAAAAGTATCTGTTTAGTAAATGTCAAAAAATATTTTATACTGACACCAAAAGTACATGTGCCATAATGTTATACTTATTAGCATTATATTAATATTAGCATTTTCCTTATGTCACAGCCACAGGTTGTCATTTGTCATTACTGACTGGCTGTCTAACTTCAACAGCGCAGTTCTTATCTAACATGAGCCTGTCAAAGGGCAGATACCAAGAGATGAGAGCTGTTCATTGGCCTGACATTTGTGTCTCACCCTGGGCTGCCACTGGTGTTTTGTTGTTCTACCTTCAGGTCCTGGTGGTAGGGGAGGTATTGGTGCAAATGGGTGCAATGGGACCTGCTATGGCTCATATGTGCATAATGTCCACACAGAGACAGTGCTGTGTCCGACAGCCTGACTGTAGATCTTTAGACATTGTGTTTACAGAAGTGCTGAGAGGGGAAGAAACGAATTAGGGGGAAGGTACCTGGATTTTTGTTTTCTCTTGTTCAGAGAGAAAGAGAGAGAGAATCTGCCTTTCACCTGACTATTTCCTGTGTGTAACATTCAGTTGTGTTACTGTGGGATCACTGTCACACACTTTTTAATCAGAGAAAGCACACAGAGTAGGATACAAGCACAGTAGTTTGAACAGCTTTTGCCTGTCAAACAGGGCAAATACCTTTGCTGAAGTACACATCTGTTACTAAATAAATTTTAAAAATATAGGCTAAATATGTCTGATCTATTATTTGATCACCTCCTGACCAGATTTAATGATTAACTGATGGATTTATTAGCAGTTTAGCTTATTGAAATCATGCTAAAATCATATCTTCTATCTGTGGTTCATTTGTTTGCTTTCACATCACAAATGAACCGCACCAGAGTTCATTTGGAACAGCACTGAGACCCACCTTTTCAGGTGGTCTCTGTTTAGTTCTTTGGGTCTGATTAACAGCTTTCACACCAGCCCAAAGGAACCAGACTAAACTGGCAAATAGACCACAGTCTTTTTTAACCGGACCAAACAAGACAGGTGTCAAAATGCCTTAAGAGCTGTGACGTGACATCTGGGACTTGTCAATTCAAGTTTTTGATGGGTAACTAATAGGGGTGTAACAATTCACTCATACATCCGATGCATCAGACTTTAACGTGTTAGATACGTGCATCAGTTCAGACAGTTCAGCCTGTATCAGTTAAAAGCTGAACTTGAAATGGAAATAGATCAATGTTGCACTAGCGTATCAATACAACTCATTAGGATGCATATATGTTTCATTTTTTGGCATCAGTGAAGTGCAACTCTCCTCTGTTCTCTCTCTCCTCCTGTCTCTGTCTGCACCGCTCTTGCTGGACGCCTGCTGCTGTGCTCACACAAAACAAGCACTCTCTCCTCTTTCTCCTGTGTCTCCCCTGTGCAAAACAGACGGCACTGAAAACAGTGACGGAAGTAACATTGTGCCGCGTTTCACCACCAAACTTTCATAACACGCAAGTGTAGAATAAGTTTGAGTTTTATAAGAAAGACAGAGAAACACTGCTGCAACCCATTTCTGCAAAACATGTTGGACAGCAGAGTCCAACATGTTGGAGACTGCAAAAATACTCATATTTTAAACAGTTATAAAGTTTGTTCACAGATTCTGGAGCTGATTCTGGAGCAGTGCTCTTATTTTGACACGTCTTTTCCATTGTTTCCTGCCGTACCTGAAGAGGTTGTCTGCTGGAATACCTTGAAACTCCTTCACGTGCAAATACAAGCAAACAATAATATAAAAGCAATGACAATAATAAATATATATATATATATATACACATATATATACATACATATATACATATATACACACAC
>JAJHUR010108101.1:5586-19449 GCA_027495735.1 Lutjanus campechanus | reverse complement strand
TTTTTTTTCTTCCTCTTCTTCTTCAGGGGTGAAAGATGCTGTTGTAACTTCTCTAAATCCTGGTTTCTAGTCAATGACATATTATACCCTTAATTAAAAGAGTATGTAAGTATAGTTTCACACAGGCTGTGGTAACAGAAAGTAAGTAGTTGATTTACTGTAACCGCCCTCATGTACAGTATGGTGACTGAATGAAATATGGCTTCCTGCAGCCATACAAGGAACAATTTAAAGCTGTATGGTCATTTCCTGAGCAGCCTATATGCTCTACATGAATGAAATAATGTATTATGTTGCTTCTAACACCGCAGCTAATTATTATTCTCATCATGGATAAATACACTGATTGTTTTCTCATTAATTAAGCTGGTCCATTAAATGGACCATTTGCCTCAATCAATTATTGCAATATTAATTTTCTGTTGACCAGCTAATTGTTTCAGCTAAGGGTCGAACAAGATGTTTTCTTCACGGCTGATAAAAATATGATTGACCAATGTGACCAATGACCAATATTTTGAACCAACATACATCAGCAGTAAAAAATAGAAAATCTTTAGTGTTAAAATTTAGAATAACACAAACTTCAACCCAATTAGAACTTTTCAACTTAATCTCAACCCAAAAGGTGCAGGGAGCTGTCAGCAGCATTTCTTAAAGTTTACTGAAAATTTTAATTAATAAACAAAATAACTGTTGAAGTTTTATAAAGTGAAAGTACACAGTGAGATAGTAAAACTTAAATTTGTACTGACATCTGAGAGGCGGCTGCACCAGATTAATTTATCTGATCAGCAACTGTAGGCCTATATTAAAAAAAAAACAGATTCCGATAATCAGAGGAAATACCGAATATCAGATCAGATAATGGGTCAGAACTAGTTTCGGCTCTAATGGTTGTCAAAAAATGATGAAAAATGCCCGGTATGTTTTCTTCAGATGTCCTGTTTGTCCAAATCCTTTAGTTATTTTAGCTGAAACAGTTTGGTTGTTAATCAATTGTTAGATCAACAGAAATATTTGACAGTTGATCGTTTTAGTCAGTTTTCAACTAACAGCCTTGTTTCAGCTTCTCCATTGTGAAGATTTTGTGCTTTTAGGAAATTTGTGATATTGAAAAACTTTTTAATTGAGAAACTGTTACAATACAGAAATGAACTTTTATTCATAACGTACTCATCATTAAAAAGATTAAATAATATAAAATGGTGCACATTGTGTCTGTTTTTGTTCCCCAGGCGGGGAGCGATGGTCAGAGCATCGGCAACTGTCCCTTCTCCCAGCGTCTGTTCATGGTGCTGTGGCTGAAAGGAGTCACTTTTGATGTGACCACGGTGGATATGAAGAGGTGAAAACACTGGACTTACACATGTGTGCTGCAGGCTTCTATTGGCACAGCAGAGGAATGTCCACCTTCTGTTTTAATGCTCCCAAATGTACCATGCATTAAAGGAACAGGGCGCGTTTCATTTTAATATTGGGTGTTAAAAGATATACAGCCACTCCGGCATTAGTCTTAGTTGCAAGCATGACTAATTTCCTGTGGTTTTATACATTGTATTTTTCTCATTTTCCTTTCCTCCTTACCCTTTTTCTTCCATCTCCTTCCTGCTGTTTAACCCTCTGTCTCTTTTACTGGACGTCAGCCTCTTACTGTCTTTGTTTCTCTCCACCTTTAGGAAGCCAGACATCTTGAAGGACCTGGCTCCTGGTGCCCAGCCTCCCTTCCTGTTGTACGGCAGCGAGGTGAAAACTGACACCAACAAGATTGAGGAGTTCCTGGAGGAAAATCTCTGCCCACCGAAGTAATCACTGTTTGTCTTTTCCAACCATTAGTCAATCAACAGAAAATTAATCTGCAACTCTTCGATTCATCGTTTAAACAATTTTTCAAGCCAAAATATGGCATTTCCAAGCTTCAGCTTCTTAACTGACCCTTCCTAAACCCTGTCCTTTTTTGCTGTGTGCTCCAACAACTTTCTCCTTTCCTGTTCATGTTGAAAAGAAAACCAAATTTTGAAAATGGTTAAAAAATTTTGCTGGAAAACCTGTAAAAGTGACGTATAGTCACATCATAAGTTAACTAACGTTAGCATAATGCTGCATCAATATTTAGTTCGCCAGTTACATCTTAAGTTAGCTAATGTTTGCAAAAAACAAGTTAGATTAGCTTGCTAGTTTGCTAAATTGTTAGCTTAGTTGCATAGCTTTTTTATTCATTTTATTTTAAGGGCAGCAAAATAAAACGGGTTCAAAAGTCAGATAAACCACATAAAGGAGTTCAGTGTAAAATTGCAAGAATAGGAAACTAAAAACATTGTAAGAAATAAAAACAGTTCAAAACAGTTGAAACTCAGATAAAATCAGGAAAGGCTCTCCAATAAAAGCATGTTTCAAGAAGGGATTTAAAAGAGATTGCGGACTCGGCTGACCTGATTGCCTCGGGCAGATTGTTCCAGAGTCTCAGGGCCCCGACTGAAAACGTTCTGTCCCCTGTCCTGGTGTCTAAGGTGCTAATAGGTCCATGATATACGAGGGAGTGACCATTAAAAGCTGCCGAAGTCATCAGTAAAATGAAGTCTGTTAATAGAGTTTTGTTTCAGGTTGGTAAAAAGACTGATGAAATGACAGCATATAGAATGATCTCTGTGTCTTTAAAAGATAGAATTAAAACAGTTTTTAAAAATATTTCTCGGATGATAAAAATGTGATTGCACAAGCTTTGTAGTGTGATGTTCAAAACTTAGATTATGATCAAACCACATGCCCAGATTCCTATCTTGTGTGGGCGGGGCTTACATGTCCTCTATCTTTATATCTGTAGACTTTTAACTTGACTTTTAATTTGTTAACTCTTAGGGGGGATTTTTGACTATTTTCTTATTATTTTGTAGACCAAACAATTAATTTAATTGCAAAATAAGGTGGCAGATTAATTGATTAGCCCTACTTGGCTTCATCCTGCAGTTTTTGTGTCACCCTGCATGAATCATCGTGGTCTAAGCTCTTATTGGTTCACGTTTCATGTATGTGTATTCATGTTTGTAATGTGGTGATCGTATCGTGAATCATCATTGGTCTCTCTGTTCTGTGTAGGTATCCCCGCCTGGCTGCTCGTAACCCCGAGTCCAACACAGCAGGCATGGATGTTTTCTCCAAATTCTCTGCTTTCATCAAGAATTCAAACCCTCAGACCAATGAAAGTAAGTGGATCTAATATTTCAGTGTATTTCCAACAGAATACCCACATTTCTCATAGATTTTTTCTTTTTTCCTTTTTTTTGGGGGGGTATTTTCTGTAGCTGCTCCTGCTGCGTTTCTGTGCTGGACAGAAAACCAGCAGGGAGCGTCCATGTTAATAACATTACAGTCTGTCTGAGCTTTTTCTGCCTCAGAGCAAACAGGTCACCTGCTGCGCTCTGTGTCGGGTGATCTCATTGCAAATGTCACTGTTGTTGGGTGAAAACTGTGTTTATTTAATCTACTCGGTTGATCTTTTAAAAACGAAATTCACTCAATCATTTCAGCCGTTTAAACCATTAAAAAAATTAATTGCATTTGTCTGAAATCAGGGTGGATTTGTTCGATCTTTAGCGTTGATTTCACACTGCATCTGAATATTTCTGTCTCAGATCTAGAGAAAGGTCTGCTGAAGGCTCTGAAGAAGCTTGATGACTACCTCGGCTCCCCACTTCCTGATGAGATCGACGAGAATAGCGCTGATGAGGTCACTTCCTCGTCCCGCCCCTTCCTGGACGGCCAAGAGCTTACTCTGGCTGACTGCAACTTGCTGCCTAAGCTCAACATTGCGAAGGTAATCTGCCGTTTCAAGCTGTGCAGCACGGGAGGCCTGGGGTGAGGAGATTATACTGTCAGTCCTTGTTTTTGGTTTTGTTGATTGTGTCTCTCTTTCTCTCTCCAGGCGGTGTGTTTAAAATACCGGAACTTCAGCATCCCTCAGTCTCTGACAAACCTCTGGAGGTACCTGAACGCTTCGTACGCCAGGGAGGAGTTTGCCTCCACCTGCCCGAACGACGAGGAGATCCACTTCGCCTACTCCTCCGTTGCTAAATCTCTCAAGTAGGAGGAAGGCAGGATGCACAGATCATGAATACAAACATACAAGAGCACAAAAACAACACACATTTACTCACCTGCAAGCAACATGGTCGATCTGTTTCATCTGTGTAGTCACTTTTCTAATTTAATTCTGATGAGTCAATATAGCTGGTTGAGCTTTGCTTTAGAGATGTTTATTCATGCAGTTTTCCTCCTAAAAGTGCTGCTGTTTGCTCACCACGTGCATCAGTTTACATCAGTAAGAAAACAAGGAAGCACAGGAGTCTGATAAGCTGGTGTGAAAACAAACACGTATATAAAAAAAGTCAGTTGTGGCTAAATCTGTCATGTTAAAACCAGCCTGTTGACAGTGGTGGGTAGAGAGCTAAAAATTAACTGAATGAACTGAGACTGAAATGAAAGCAAAAGTACAATTACTACCATAAAAATGACTTTAGTAAGAGTTAAACAGGGCTTCTGCAGATGTCTAAAATTCAGTTATTTTAATTTTAGGCCTTAAAATATCTTAAATATTATTTCTGTCAGGTCTGAAGATTGAATTATGAAGTTAATGCTACTTTTTAACTCAAGTCTTGCTTTTAAATGCGTTTATTGGGGGAAAAAAATTATAGATCATGCTGTAACAACTACAAAACAAAGCTAAAATTGAACCAATAAACAGTAATGCACACTGTGCATGTACTGTCCAGTATGGACATGAAATGGGTCTTAATGGTCTTAAAAAGGTCTTTAAAAGTCTTAAATTTAACTTGTTGAAACCTACAGAAACCATGTAAAAAATGACCACTTCAGAAACCTACCTCAAGTAAAAGTAAAAAAGTACTTGGTTTAAAAAAAAAAAGTTAAATTTTAATGTTTTTTAGTGTATGCTGCAATGCACGATACAACGTTGATGTTAACAGTTTTCTTAAGCACACCAATTTAAAAGTCCAAGAGACTTGGTTACCGTGAAAGATTAACGTTACACTTGAAAAATTAACATAACTAACTTCTAGCGAACTACATTTTCGCCTTCTTGTGTGCAACTTTCTTCTTTCCTCTTGGGGAGTTTTTCAAAGCAGAGGCGTTTTTCAGGGGGCACAGCAGCGCTTCATCATGTAACTGTTGTCTTTTTTGAGTTTGGTATAAAAACTGTGGCCGGAGCTTGTTGCTGGAAGCTGCCTCTTCACGATCATCACATCGTGATCAAAAGGTACAGTAGGTGGTGTTTGCTTCTCTTCCAGTCAGCAGCATCTTGTAGAGATGTTCTTCATGCACTCTAACTTCCTACACGTCAGTCCCTCCAGGAAGTTGCGATGTTGCAATTTCAATCGCCAATGCAAATTCAACTGATCCCTGTGAAATGTGCACGACCTTGCAGTTTTGTCCAAGAACTGCAACTTTTTTGCAAATTTGACCAATCGTCGTGGCTTCCGGTGAGCTCCACCAATCATAACAGTTCAGGTTAGAAAGACTAGAATAGTTGTGATGAAGGTATAAATGGCGAATTAAAAGGTGGATTACTGACTTAAAAGTGCAGCTTTCAAAAAGGAACATTAGTAAAAGAAAAACCTCTTTTTTGCTCATGTGCATTACCCGTCCCTGCTAACAAGCTTGTTGACTGTCCACAGATCATCTGACTTGTCCTGGACATTCGCCTCTTTATGAAATTAATGAACTTTTGGTTACTTGTTGATCATGTTGCTTGCAGGCTCACACACACACACATACACACACACTCATTGTACATGAACTTTTTCCACACACTTAAAACTACAGCCTTGCTTGTGTACAGTCTCACCATCAGTAGATGCACACTGTAAATTTCGAAATGTTCCCTTGTTGATGACGTTTGTTTCAGTATATTGATGTTTTTTTTTGTGGGGAGTTTCAACAGACACAAAGCTGCCTACAGAACAGTATCGTGCACGCCTCTCACAAGCTGATTCAACTCTCATTTTCGGTCTTGGTATGAAGGAAATGGGTTTCTTTTTTTTTTCTTTTTTTAATGGTGAAAAACATGCACAGCAGCGCCAGCTCACCTGCCAAAGTGTCTTTTGTGGTTTGTCTGCAATCACAGATGCTTCACATCGACTTTATTATTTCGTTACTGGGGGATGAAGGCCTTTTATAACAGTTGAGGATTATAAGACAAGTTCTGTTTTAAATGTTTCATGTTCTTCATGTGCACCTCAGAGAGGAAGGGGGTGCTTTTCCTCGGTCATGTTTTAGGGAGGCGGGCAGAGCTGCAAACAGTTACAGAGACAGGAAACTATTTCAATAGACTCGGGCTTCCCCTTTCTGTGCTTCCACAGCAGGCATGAAGGATTATTCAAGATTACCAAGCTTGTTTGTGATCCGCTATCAGGGCCCCTTGCCAACAATTTATTTTTGTTCTGCCTGTCATGTATGACGAATCCTTTATATTGTCATATAGAAGAGGGAGATCAGGTTGTGATTGTGTTGAAGTTGATGAGGATGAAAAAGTGAAAGGCTTTTGTTAACTGCGTAAGTGTTACACTGAGAGCAGCACTTGTCCTGCCTCCTCGGGCAGCAAGGCCTCTTCTGTAACACGAGTTTAAAAAAAAAAGAAAAAAAAGCAGGAAGTTAAATATAAACATGATGCACAATGTTTAAAATAAAAATAGCACTCACAGCTGTAGCTTTGTAGGCTGTTATTGATTAAAGAATAAGGCTGGTAATATTTTATATTCTTTTAATCGTCAACAAAGAGCAAAACCAACATTAAAAAACATTAAAAGAGTTTCCTCAGTAGAGGTGTGAGAAAATATCAATAGTATTGTGATATTTTGTTTTGTGATACTGTATAGATTCTCAAAAACACAATCAATTTGAATTAATAGTTCATATGTAAAGATTTGTGGCCATTCGAATCTTCACCTCCACTGTAACAACGTAAACTAAGACAATAAGATACAAGCACATAGCATTGAAACTAAGAGCACTCTGAAGTAAGGCATTAACATCCCTGCGTAACATCAGCTTGTTAGCTCCGTAATTGACCGTGTTAGCATGCTAGCACTCTAAACTTAGATAGTAATATCCCTGCGTAACATCAGCATGCTAGCTTTGCAATTGTGAGTCAATTAACATGCTAACACTCTAAACTTAGTAATAATATCCCTACGTAAGATTAGCATGTTAACTTTGTAATTGTGAGCATGTTAGCATGCTAACACTCTAAATGGTAAACATGCTAAACACCAGCATCTTAGCATACAGATGTTAGCATTTAGCTCAAAGCACCAGCGTATCAGAGGTGTTAGCATGGCCATGGCTTCTTATTGTGTAAAACATTGTTGGTTTTGGTCTTTTGATGGGATTTGTTAACAGTTAGAATTTTTAATATCACCGGACTAACTCTTAAATTAAAGACCTTGTATATTTAATGATTGCAGGCTGTCACTGAACTGTTCTGTTGCCAGTATGATTAATCCACTCTTTTAAGTTTGCTGTAAAATTCTTGTAAAAGTGACTTGAAAATGAACCGCTGGGAAGAACTGGAACCAACACGCCTTGTCCGACTGTAGTTGCAGCTTGTGTAGAGGGCTTTGATTACCTTCGTGGAACTATGCAAATTAATATTTATTCTGTCGAGGCTGTTTGCAAATAAGGTGTCATATATAGAGGAGGTGTAGTCAAAATAGCCTCATTACAGTATGTGTCATGTCTCTCTGACCAGGGTGAAACAAAAATTAAACCGAAGTGCAATTTTAAAAAGACAATCTCGTAGACAGACTTTGATGATATTATACGTCCAGTGTGAGCACAAGTGGTTTTATTTTTCTACATGATTTTAATCACACAAGTTAAATCCTTCCTTGATGAACTGCAAGTGTTGATCAAAAAGAGTTGATACTGTATTTTACTTGACTGAAGTGTTTTTCTAAAATTGACCAACGTTTAAAGGGATCGTGTCTGAGTAATTTCAGTGCTGATGTATTTTAGTATTTCTTCTCTCCAAGTGTAAAAGAGTTTTTCCACTTCTTACTGTAGGACTTCATACAATTTCAGGGACCATTTATCTTGATATATTCATTAAAATGTTACTTTTACTAGTTTGTTTTTTCACTCCTCTGTCTTTAACTATTTTTTTAATCTTCATATACATGTATTTTCTTTATTATGAGACCCATATTGTGCTTTTCCTGCCCCTTTTGCATTTCCTTACAAATATTTTAGCCTTTTTTTGTTATTTTTTCATGCTGTTAGCCATGTAGGGAAAAAAAAGCAGTTGCACTTAAGAGTCCACAGGATCAAAACAGTGTTGTGGACACTAAAGCAGTAGGTTTAAATCAACAGTGAAGACAATCAAACTAATAGCACAGCTGAAATGTATTTTGTACTTAAAAGCTCTTACAAAGACACATGTATTAATATCCCAATAAAAAAAAAAACTTGATAATAAATTGACCAGTGACAGATGTGTTTTTGTTTACTTTTTAACTCAACTTTGAGTATCAATCTTATACAGTGTGTTAAGAAATATTTGTTGTTGAAAAGACAGTGTTGTTGAGACATATCTCAAGCATATTTTATAGCCCATTAGCCACCATAGCTAATGTTAGCCTTCAGCCACTTCCTCGCTAACATTACTGCCTCACAAAACACACACTGGTTAAGTGCTTGTAACACATTTTTGTTGGTTGTTAACACTGCGGCCAAATTTGTGTTCCACTGAACATAATGTCACATAACATTACTAATTTAACCAGAACATATCAGAGGGCGGGTGAAGAGATAGCAAAACCGCTAACGTTAGCCGACAGGTTTGTGTCTTACTTCCAGGCTTAAATAAATTAACCAAGATGTGCACTGATATTTTAGAATTAATTTACACGTTTCCTGTTGTAATATAAACTGTCAAACAGTAACGTTAGCTAGGAAGAGGCTGAATGCTAACTTCAACCTTTAGCTCATAATAATGAATTGGTTGTCAGTTTTTGCTTGGAATACGAGATGGAATATAGATTTTCACTATCTATTATCTTTAATTGAAATGACAACATGCCGTTTATACAACTAACAACCTGAAACAGCAGTAAAATATTTGAGCTTCCCACCCTGAGTGTTTTATCAGAGGAAGATGGACGCTGTGTGAATATGGTGAGTAGACTTGTGTAGTCACTCATACTGGTATCTGATACTACTGGTATTGGTACTGGAACAATCCTAGTAGCAACATTGATATGGTCCAGAGGAAAGCGTACAAAATGGGGCAAATGATAACATTTCTAGTTGATACAGGCAGTATGCTCAAAGCAATAACAACAAACATGGTGTCAAGTATGGGAATTCAAAAAACAATGCATGTACATACATAGTAAATGAATATAAAATAAAGCACAAATAAGAAGAATAATACTGAGAAGGTGCTTCTTCTGTGTCGTTCCATAAATGGTAAGTTTGGTATTTTTCAACCTGGACCCTGTTTGGCTGCAGTGTAAACCTAATTGGTGCCCGTCAGTGTGCATCTACTTTGAGCTACTGACGGGCTCAGACTGTTTATGTCTGACAATATTATGGAAACTATCTCTACAGAGATGGAGTCTTTTGTTTAAAGAGCCAGATCCTGTAATTTAACCAGAAGCAGCTCTTTTATTTGCTCTCGCCAAAACCCACCAGACTCCGTTTACAGAAACAGTAATTTTGTCATCGTAAAACAAACTTCATTCAAACTCAACAGAAACTAAATAAAACTCACCAAAACTGTCCGGGTTCAACTTTCCACTGCTCCAACAATCACCAGCTCTGGTTTGGTTTGACATGAATCCTTAATTTGTGGAGTTACATGTGAGGATATGAGGATGTGACGAGGCTTGTTAAGAAAAATGTCGGGCTATATTCCTGTATGGACTGAAATATTAATTTATAAATTATGTCGGGAGCGGGCCTCATCGGGCTCAACTTTTCCGGCACGATTAAAGCGCTACTCTAAACGCCATTTGTTCCAATTGTTTTTCTGATGTTTAATCTCCCTCTCGCTCCTCTGAATATTTTCTGACTTGGTTAATTATGTGTTTATTTTGACCAAGCCAGGGTTGGTGATTGTTGGAACAGTGGAAAGATAAACTGGAGATAAACTGATAACATGGCCACACTATGGGTATTGTCCAAAACTGCAAATATATATATATATATAGACAGAGAGAGAGAGTTTCAAAGCAGTTGGTCAAATCAGACCTTAGGTTCCATTTAGTATGTCTCTAAATTTCCACTTTTTCAGACTTCAAATTAACTTTTTTCGAAGTTAATTCTTGATCTTGGAACCGTATCATATGACAAAACCATCTCATTCCAGGTTAATTTAGTAGCTGTTTTTTTTACCTTTTTCAAATTAAACTTTCAAGACAACATGGGCTGGAAAATTTAAAATGTCCTGTTGTTCTGTCAGCTGCTGTTTCCAAAGATAAGAATGAACTATGAACCGTTAAAGTATTTTATCATTTATATTTCCCTGACAACTGAGCGAATTCTTGGTCTCCTTATGAAGATCACTTGAAATAATAGAAAGCTCCAGAACAGATATAGAATAGACCTCAAGGTGAGATATATTTTGGTATCAGTCTGTTTGCTCTTATTGATTATATTTGGTCAGTTGTGATACTGACATTTTTGTAATTTGCTGTTATTGACCAGTTTTATATTTATGCATTTTATAATATTTTTAAATTATTAGTTTTATTGATATATTCTTTGAGCTTTTAAAGAAGGTAACTGGATCAGATAATATGGGCCTCTGGTAATCACATTGTTGCATCACTTATTTAATTTACTGTGGACGCCAGGACATGTTTCCTGTTCATTCTTTTTTTAAAAGCAGCACTTATCAAACCCTGTTTTCTTACAAGTGCATGCTCATGTGCCCGTCAGTGTGCATCTTTTCCAGGTCACTTCCAGCTTTTATATTTGTTGTTAAGCGTGACCGAGCAGGAGAGTGAGTGCAGGCAGCAGGCAGAGGGCGACTCCTCCCCAGCTGAGGGCAGCAACGGACACGGCGCCGTTACACAGGTCTGTGTCACAGCAGATGTTGGTGTAGTTGAAGTAGAGGCCTGAGGCGTATTTCTGTCCACTCACACCACACTGGGACTGGATGGCACAGCTCTTCTCGTACATTGTCAATTGCAGGGCGCCTAGAAGAGCAGAGAAAGGAGATTGTTTTGGTTATAAACACTTGTCAGACAACTGAATGGATTGAAGAGAAACTGAAAAACTATGGGATTAACCTGAATATATAGCTTCTTTTTTTTTTTTTTTGCTTTGAGCAAGCAAGCAACACATTATTTTGCAGCCCTGAATAATTAATCTTTAAATTCAAATACTACTGAATATAGTTTTGTTATTATGTGGCATCTAACTTAATTTATGTTCCTTGAATTCTCCTATTTTTCAGACAAAAATTTTTAAGTTTTGGAAATTGTTTAACAAATTTGGGGTTTAAGAACTTGTATAAACAAAATTAAAAATTGCTCATATGGACCTCATCTGACTGACTGACTGTTAAATGCTCCACCACAAAGTGCAATACGTAGATTGAATAATTCTAACTCTTAATGTTGGTCTCACTTGTCTATACAAGTTGTCCTAAGGAGACACCTTTGCATATACACTTTAAAACTTGTGCATTTTAAATATCATGCACTTTAACTTTCAGCTCTGGTTCTTCCTGTTTTCACTTGTATAAACTGTCCTTTGTGTGTCACATGTGCATATAAACTTATATGGACACTATAACTGGACACTAAAAAGCTATCAATGCGTATACACTTTATAATCAAACATGTTGGAAGTAATTTATGGATAGGCACTTTGACTAGTGCACTATTATTTGTGCACTTTAGTTGTGAGCTGCGCTGTTTGTTGGACCTATCCATGCGTGGCATTTGCATTCGTACCATTTTTTGTCCTATGTACTGTCTGTGTGATTTATGTGTTTTCTTTGTGTGTCTTATGGGCTCTTGCATCCCATTTCCAAAATTTTCTTAAGTCTTAATTTTGCTCATCGATTAGTCTATTGCACGTCAGACCATTTCACAAAAATAAAGACTGACTAACTGTAAACCAAAAAAGATTTAGACACCTTACCCCGAGGCTGGCCCAGGCTTCAGACCCATGTTACCATGGTAACAATCAGTGCAACCAACAACAAAATCAAGAAAACATGGTTCATAATTTGTTGTTTGCTGACATTGTTATGGAGAGAACGATGGTTTTGTACTGTCTTTTCCAATATCTTAATATCTTTTTTTCATTGTTTACTGTCACTGCAATTTTTTTTTCCATAGCAGATTTTTTTTAAATTTTTTTTTATTGTTACAATCTTAGCTAAACTTTCCTCCAAAAATTCCTCCAAAAGACATATTTTCTGCTCGGATAAACTGAGCTAAGCGGTTAGATGCTATCACTCTTAGCCTAAAGGTCTTATCTTTAGATCAGACATTATCTTTAAAGGACATTGAATGATTTGTGTTTGTGAAGCGGGGCTTTAGCCTCTGATGAGACAGAATTAGCATTTTGCTCCACCCACAGGGATAATTTTAGAGATAATTTGATGGCATCACAGGCATTAGTGACCTGACAACTGGCCTGATGAGAGATGCTGCTGAGACCAGATTTACTGAGCCATTCTTCTTTTGTTTCATTTTGCTTTTACACGTGTTGAGTCATGTGAGGATCAGGCCTGACAACCTGCGTTTTATTTTAGAGTTCATAGCAGCAACGCACAGAGATCACAGCACAGTGCGGTCTGTAAATATTTGGAGAATGTTTCAGTATTTTTTAATTGTTTTGGCTTTGAAAAAAGAGGATGTTTTCAAATTTAAACCAGTTTATTAGATTTGAGAGTCTTCTGGGTTCTGGTTATCCAGATAACTTAATAACTGTGCCTCTCAGTAAAACAACTTCAAGAGCATTTGGCAAAATTTCCAAAAGAGCCCCTCCTGAAGGGCTGAGGCTATGAAGAGAGGGTTCATCAAGGGTTCTAAGGTACTAAGAGTTCCATCCAGAACCATTCAAGGGTTCTTCAAGCGTTCTTTGTACCATACAGTCTTACAAATATGGGTTCGAAAGGATTCTTCCTGAATGGCTGAGGTTCTGCTCAGAGCCATATGCTTCTGAAGAATCCCTTTTTTGAAGAAAAGGTTTGTCAAAGGTTCTTTGGAAGACTAAAGGTTCCATTAAGAACCCTTTTCATCCAAAGACCCCTCTGGGAGAAATCTTCTTCAAGGATTGTTAAAATCCTTAAAGAATTCTTTCGTTAAGGGTTCTTTATACGGTTTCTTGGTAGAACTCCCTGGGCGGGTTCTAGATAAATCTTGGAGTATAAGAATGTTCTCAGTAGAACCCCCTGTGTTCTGAGTGGTATAAAAGGTCCTATGAGGAACAAAGGACATGCTGAAGAACCCTTTATGGTTCTAGTTAGCACCTTTATTTCTGAGAGTGCAGGGCAGTCGTTTTGTAACTATTAAAACTTTCTGCATAGTTCTTTGTATATTGGTGTGAACAGTCTTAAATTAAAGATAAAAGTCAGAGTTTTCACTTAATAGACATATTTTTTGTGTTTTTTAAAGCAGTGGGCTGCAGTACAGAGCCAAAACAAAACTGTATATACAGACTGAACTGAACTGCACTGCCTCAAATCTGTTCCCAGACAATGTTCTGTACAGTGAGGCTTTGTCTGCCAATTTGTGGCCATCATGCCCCAGATTCTCAGAAAATAATCTCATCTACAGACACAGAAATAAACTCTCTCTCTCTCTCTCTCTCTCTCTCTCTCTCTCTCTC
>JAJHUR010108097.1:1012-28263 GCA_027495735.1 Lutjanus campechanus | reverse complement strand
GAAAAAGGTGACATGTTGGTAAACCAGTCCCCTGTAGGGGGTCTGGGAGCATCCTGCTCCAGAAGAAACATGTTGCAATTTTAATGCTAACAAAACATTCTGGTGACTGTTTCAGTTAAAACAGTTTGTTCCATCCTGTTTGTGGTTTCTGCAGACATTACTACCTTTACTTTTACCTTTGTACTTTAGTAAAAAGTAAAGTAAAAACAGTAAACATAAATATACAGTAAAATAAAGTTACTTCACTGAGTATTTTTACTTTAGCAATTTATAGTTGTTCATTAAAGAGACCGGTCTTATTTTCTCTTTTGTATATTACCATTGTTCTTAAATAAAGCAAAAGTAATGTAATAGAAAAAATTTAAAAAATAATTTTACTGGTCCGGCCCATTGGGCTGTATGTGGCCCCTGAACCAAAATGAGTTTGACACCCCTGGTTTAACACTAATTTAAGAAATAGAAAGAAATACATTTTTTTATTGGGGACCCATTGAATTTCCCAGGGACCCACTCAAATCACCACCTGTGGGTCCCGGGGACTCACTACATTGAAAACCTATCAACATCACTGATAATATAACAACCTAGTATGTTGTATGTAAGCTAAATTAACGAGAAGTTACTTTTATGGGTATGGTGTAACACTTTATTTGAAGGGGTGTGCATATGACAACTTGACATTAATAAAGCTATAATGTCTTTGTAATGACAGCAACCAGGACAGCATAACTCGTCAGTGTCTTTGTCATGTTAAAACTAGTTTTTAAAAATGCTTAATCAATAACATTTTGAATAAAACACATTGGGTTTTTTTTCTGGAGCTGATGATGAATGTAGCTACAAGTGAAATATTTCACTTCCCTATCCTCTCTGTTGAGAGTTGCACATGTGCAGTACAGATAGCTCAGCACCAGGGCTGAGAGATATGGCTCGGACCAAATGGTACCTCAATATTAATCTATTGGTACTTTCACAAAATGTTAACCCAATAAGATGTTTGATAAATAAGTGAACATGGCCTGCAAACACAGCCACCTAAATTGACAGTTGCCATCATTCCTTGACATCAAGGAATACAGCACCAAGGTGGTTTTCTTGCTAAACTTGGCTCAGCAGACAGCTCTTATCTAGGTTAGCCTACTTTAGCAACAAGTGAACTAGCTAAGCGCCATCTGTCTGTCAGCTATACCGAAATCACCCTGGTACTGCACTTTGTTGTCAAACGGTCATGACCTGGTTCTGAGAGTGAAATGACAGTTTTGTGAACATTCCTTCAAATTAAGCGTTATACTTTTCCATCTCTTTTTGGAGAGTAATAGTGAATGTGCATCACAGGTCAGATTAGTTCAGTCCCTGTGTTACACAGGCCACATGGACAGCAGTGGAAATAGTCTCCCTGTATGATCCATGATCCACCCACAGGCTACAGATCACATTCACGGGTCAATATATTTGACGACAAAGAAGGTGGATGCTGTGAACATCAAAACAGTAGACATAGGAAAAGGAAAGGTCAATGAAAATGCACTATTTTCTCTCTATATATATCTAGTATATCCTGTTTTTTGTTCACATAGACATTTGCCTGATGAAGGCCATATAGGCCAAAATATTTCATAAAAATATGTATTTTGAGAGCTTGCAAATTTCTCCTTTTCCTGAGTACTGAGTGAAAACACAGGCGTGAGACAGCTTGATGAATAAAATGCATAAAATAGTGCTCTCGAATGCTGTGGGCTTTTTGAACATCTATCTGAATGTATAGAAGAAAAACTTTCCTCCAATTCCGCTCTTGTTTTTAACAAAGCTACAGATTTGAACCAAGGTCATCCTGCCATTCGAGCTCTATTGAAGGAAATGTCATCCATACATTGTCCATCTTTTCCGCTCATTGGCTTGGCTCTGTATCATCATCTTTACACAAATTATATAAACAGAGATTACGCCCACCAGATATTAATGTTCATGTAAATACACACACCACCCATGTAATCTTGCCCAAAGCTGCAATTATGTCTTCACACATTGAATGTGACCTTAAACCAATTACATGCATGAACTGCCCACATACGTATACTGCAGCCTGTTGTCACACAGGCACACAAATGCACACTCACACATTCAAACACACACATCATAGTAAAACACCACGCTTCCTCTCATTACGCTGAATGAATATACCAGAGAGGAAAGCAAAGGTGAGTGTGTGTGTTTGTCTGAGTAAACAGTGTGGTGGTGTTCGGGGCGATAAGGCTTCCGGTCGTCTGTTGGTTCAGTTCCTGTGTGACGCTTGAGATAAGAGAGCAACGCCTGTGTGCATACACACATGCATAAATTTACACACATATGATATATCACACTCACAGGCGCAAACATGCAAACACAAGTACGCAAAACTCAGTTTAAACCTAAACATGTGTCCAACACGATACGTCTCTGACACACACACAGGAACACAAACAGAGGATAACACCATATCCTCTGGTGTTCACACACTAACATTTACACATGAATGAATGTGTGGGCCATATCCTGACTGGAAGTGACCTCAGAGTTAAAGCTGCTCAGGGCACAAATCCAGTACACAGGAAAAAGGGGGAACAATGAAAAGACTTTATGTTGTATTTAATGATATACTGAAAAGCTGCGTTTAAATCCAGATCCAGCCTGACATCATTCTCTTATTGCTCTGCAGCGTCCATTGTTTGACTAAATTCAAAGTAATCCTCACTAGAAAAGTTTATAAAACTCAAAGTTTGAGCTACATGTGACTATCCTTTTCTACTGTTTTAGAAAACCTGAAGATGTTGAAATATGAGAGTTGTCACATTCAGAAGAACTGCTTATCAAATCTCAGCACTGTTGGAGGGCTAATCAAAATGTGTCCACAACATTGGCAATGCCAACTTTATACTACAGTGTTTCTGCAAAGTTCTTGTACTGCTGCTTGTATTCATACAACATTAAACACAGTTTTGTTTGAAAAGTTTGGCTCATTTTTTAACCAAAAAAGGTTTTAATTTGAGAAAAATGTCATTACTCTCTCTCAAACTGTCTGAAAACTACTGAGGTTACTGATTTACATACTTTATATTGCCTTTGTTTAACTTAACCAGTTTTCTGGAAGTAATTTCCCATTCATTCACTACTTTTATGTTTCAGAAAATCCTTAAATAAAGAGTTTTTAACTGGAACCAAACCAACCAACTATGGAGTGAATCACAACCATAAAACATACATGAAGCAAACAAGATAAGAAAACAGAGAAAAGGTAACAGCACAAGACTGTGTTCATAATTGTTTTGAGAGTGAAGAATCTACCCATCCCACAATCCATTGCTAATGATACTGTTTCTTCTTAAATTTAATGTTTCTTGTTATTATAGCATTTGTACTGTTGATACAAGTGCTGTAATATCTTGTAGTTTGTGATTGTGTATACATAAATCATATTCACTGCGGGATGACAACATGATTCATGTTAACTACTTAACTAGCCACCCTGCTCGCAGAACTACCCATTCATGGAGCCACTCAAGGATTATGGGGAGTGTAGTATTTCTCCATGACATTGTGAATAAAACATGTTTTTCTTAAAACAAGGTTAATATATAGACTTGTGTCATCTACAGGAGCATATACCATCATTTGACAATCAAATAGCTCATGGCAAGTCCACATTGGATGGTTATGACATTATGACTGATAATAATCTAAATCCTCTATACACAATATGAATGGGATCTTCACTTCCAGAACCTCACTGTTGAGCTCTAAAAATCTTTAGTAAAAAGTCACGTGTTGTCCTCTCCTCTTTCCCGGACGAGCTCCCACTTTGTCACAGCTTGGTTCAAAGTAAGGACAAAGAGTTGAAGACAACACATAACTTTTAACTTAAGATTTATTTAACTAAAATATAAGTGTAAGTGAAGTGAAATGACCAAAGAAAATAAACACAGAGAAAACAACAACCTGAACAATAAACATACACCCAGGATGAGAGAGAGAAACTGACTAGCTTACATAGCTTATACAGCTTATATAGCTGAGGAGCAGTAGTACATGTCCTAAAAGGGAAAGACAGCCCACAGAGGAAGTGTACGACAGCTCAAACAGGAGATCAAGAGGGCTATCACAATATTCCTTAAAGTATTAAAGTTGTTTTTTTTAAAGTATTGTTTTGGTACTTGGGAATCAACACTAGTAATGAACGACTGACTCAGAAGTGAGAAGACACAAGCTGGCTGACAATGTACCTGTGTACCAGCTGTACCACTCCAACAGGTGACGTATGCATGCTTTTTTATATACAAGGTTAAGATAAGATATGAGAGGTCATGAGATGTTGGATTCAAAAGAAAAACAAAGTCAGCTCAGTGGTAAATCCAAATGATCTGCAACAGAGAAACAGTAAGTGATTAATCTCAGTGTATGCTCACTACCTGAAACTCCAACCAACAGTGTAGCAATGAAATTTCAAGATCAGCCAGCTCTATAGTGTACACTACGCACTAATGATGCTGTCAGGTGCAAACTAATGAAGGCAAATATGATTAATTATTCCCAACATGGTTCCAGTGAGTATTATTTGTTGTGATCTGTGCTCACTTAAAAGAAAAAGGAATTGCTAATCAACTAACAGTGGCTACAGATATGTTTATTCATCAGAAAGTATACAAAAACATATATTTATGTATTTGTCAAATTAATGGATAAATGTTGCTGATGGATAAAACATCTATAACCACCTGTTAGCATGGTGTTTCACTGGTGACTTCACTACAACAGCAAACAATTTTGCAGCTTAATTTCCAGATAATTTGAATGAATCATAGTACATCCTCTGACTAAGGATTTAGCTTTCATTTCCTGACACATGAGGATACAAGATTCATTTGCTTTGTGTGACATTTTGTTTATGCAACATTCAAAATTGCCTTTTTGTTTTGTTTAGTAAGAACAGAGCTGTTTTGAATCTGGTCAGTCAGACTAGGCTGTGTTGTTCATAATGACTTTTGATTATCTCTTATGACTCATTTTGTAAAAGCATAATGACCTCCAGTTTAATGGAGAGAAATTATGTAATCTTTGCTTATGAGACAGCAAGAGCCAGGCAGTCAGAGTCAGACAGGGAGAGAAAATATGATGATGAATGGCAAAGTTGATGAATAGGACAGGAATATAAAAAAGAAGAGACAAAGATGAGTACAAAGAAATGAGAAACAAAGAGTCAGAATGAGCAGGAGGTGAAAAGGAAGAGACCGTCAGGAGAGGGAGGGAGAGACAGAGGCGGCCATGAGCAAGTTTAATAAGCAACTGCAGAACGATAAAACAAGGCAGATCACACCCACACAATGACCTAATACACACACACACACACACACACACACACACACACACACACACACACAATTAAACTCAGACAGCATAGTAAAGTAAATGGAGCAGTGAGGAGAGCTACCAAAGAGACAGCGGGAGAGAAAAGTGTGAGATGAGGACTACCGGAATTGACAAAGTGCCTCCATAAACACACACACAAAAGCTTCTCTACATGCGCAAACACATACAATCACAGCAAATATGCACGCACACACACCTGCATCCACGTACACACACACGTGCTGATTATATGTGTGGATATGCTGACATTTAATCCGGCACCTCTTACAGTGCTAACATGATTTTCCATGGCAAGGTAATTAAGCAGCTCAGCAACCTGTAGACTCACACACACACACATTCACACAAACACACATTCTCTGACTCAGTCATACACACAGAGAAAACTCGATCTTGAAAACACAGGCGTGATTTAATGAGTCTAGTTTAGCTTTATCTTTTTAATACTATATTATTCATTAACAATGACAAAAGACAAAACCTGCCCGAGGGCGCCGTATGTGTGTGTGTGTGTGCGTGTGTGTGTATATGTGTATGTATTAAAAATCTCTAGTTAAGCAGCCAATTAGACCCTTCATCCTCTGACAGAGTGCAGCCGCTTACTCTTCTTATCTTCCCTCTCAACGCACTGTACAGCAGCATATGTGAGCAGGCATGTATCTTGGCATGTGTGTGTGTGTGTGTCTATGTGTGAGACTGTCCGCGTATGAGTTTTTGCACAGGAGCTACGGCATCTGACATTATCGCTGTGATTTGTGACGGCGTTTGACGAAAAATGACAAGACAGAAATATAATGAAGGTCAATGAAGGTTTGTAGCGGCCAACAAAGCCCCTAATAACATTTTATAGAGAGGCACACACACACACACACTTTCCCCGACACATGCACAAACACAAGCACACGCACAAAATCTCTCTGTGACTCACACACGCACAAACACAATGACATTTCAGAGGTTAATAGTGTGTTCAAATGCCTTATGCTCCCAGTCATTTGTCAACATTAGCTTTCTAAAAGGGACAGTTCACTGATATGCAAGGGACTGGCATTTTACACAGTCAGAGCCATTCATTATTAATAGCTGTCATGGACGAGGGGAGGGAGTAAAGATGGAGGAGGGAGAGACAGAGATAAAGGGAGGGTGCATCATAAATCAGTGATGACATCAGGAAGCCCACAAAATCCTGACATCAGTCATGAAATTAAAATTCACTGATCACTACCACTTCATAAAATATTTAGCCTGTGATGCTGCAGCTTTTAAAAATAAAAATATTTTCAGCCATCAGGGGGTGCTATAGAAGGAAATCAGCAACTGATTAGGACACAATTTCATGGCATTTTCAGACAAGTCAGGGCATTCTTACAGTCATATATGCAGCCTGGGCTCCCTGGGAAGGAGTAGGCCTACTGATGAAATGAGTAGATTATTCTAGTAAAATTAACAAAAATCATTACAGAGCTTTGTAATGAGTTTCAGCAGCTTTGTTTAGCAGTCATGGCCCAAACCTTTGCTGACATGCTGCCTCAGTTTGCTGTGGTGATACTTTGCAGCGAGGTAAACAAAAGCAGAAGGAAGACGAGTCTGAATGGGAAAATTTTCTGGGAGACAAGATTCTTCAGCCAGAACAGGAGGCAAGACATTGACTGTCAGTCTGTGAACAATAATATGCTGCTAGCTCATGTTAGCCTGAAGGACTATAAAGTTTACAACAACACCGTCAGCTGCTCATTTGAGAAACTTAAGCAATCAACATGTTTTGCATTTTTGCACAAGAACTGACTTAAACAAGGAACCAATTATCAAAACAGTTGCCGGTTAACTTTCTGTCAATCACCTAATCCACTAATCACCTAATTGTTTCTCACAATTCCAACTTATACGATGAGATGGGTTGTATATGACTGGACTGCATCTGGAACATGTGACAATAAAACAACTTCCCTGCAAATGGTCCACATCAAGATATTTGTTTACAAGGATCATCTTTTCAGCGGCAGTACAGGATGGATGAGTGACTGTTTGAGGGTGGAAACCACTGTGTGTGTCGACTCTGATGTCCTGTTGTCGGTCAATTAGGTTTCTCTGCTCTCTTCTCTAATGGGTCTGTGTATCCTTCCTCTTGGGAAGCTGATGGAAGACACACCTAGCAGCTGGCTTCACAAGATCAACACAATCATCATCACACACACCAATACAGGCACACACAGGCACTCATGCACCCACGTGTACACACATTGACAGGAAACAATTTGGCAGCCCACTAGGCAAACTGGTGGTTATTGGACAATATAGTGTAATGGTCATCTAACAACGCCATCAGCTACAAACACCACCCTGACCTACATCACATCCACTAGAAAACTGCAACCATTAAGAAACAATAACCCACGACTGCTGAAAACACTGGTTTATGATTGGCTGCCAGGTGTCATTTGAAACTCTCAGAGGATACTTGAAACACGTTTTTGTGAACAGCTTGGTCAGTGTCAAACTAATGACAGACAAACTAGCAAACTGCTTCATTAATTGCTTGTAGTTGGTGTGGACAGGGTATTTGGGCTGTTCTGAATATCATTTTTATTATCATCCCTGCCAGACGTAAGCTGAGTGAGTGTGGGCGTGCGTGATCAAAGGACCTTCATCTTTCCCAGAGCTAATCTTGAATACTACTGGACCGATCAGCCTACTTTTTTGAGCATATTTTCACATTTTCAGGTCATTCCAATCTTGTGAATGAGACATTTCAAGAATGACTTGAGCTTCAAACTTGGTACAAATGTCCACTTGGACTCATATCTTGCTCATCACCCTCAATGTGGATCAAGGATAAAACATCCCCCCTGAGAGCTTGCACTTTGGGAGTACCAAATGGGTCAATCCTGGGACAGCTGCTTTTCAGCATGTACATCAACAACCTCCCTTCCGTCTGTAATGGTGTGGAGACCCGGATGTACGCTGACGACACGATTATTTTTACACATGGGAAAGACACTGATGCAGTTGTGGCCAAATTATCCGCGACAATGGAGAAAGTGGCTCAGCCTATCCTGCCTTACACTGAACGCAGAGACAACAGTGACTGTGTGCTTCTCAAACAAACAAAATCAAAGTGAACGTCCTAACATCTCTGTGGGTGGTCAGATGATACAAAATGTTGAGGAGTACAAATATCTAGGTGTAATCCTATACCTCTCTCTGACCTTTAAAACACATTAAAAAGACATATCATATCCCTAAGTATAACACTGCAAACTTTTGTTGCATCAGAAACTCGTTATCGACTGAAGCTGCAGTAGATTTTGAATGTCAACCTTGAGAACAAAGCTTTACACTATTCAGCACAGCCCTACAGGCTATAGGCAAGCAATACTCTCCTGAAAGACAAAGACCTGGCAGAAAAAAACACTTCCCTCTCACTTATTCATTATTTTTGTATAGCAGGACACCTCGGGGTGTGTTATCACACAGGTAAAAGTCTAAACAATCTACTCTAATGAAGCTGCATTTAAACAAAAATATTTAACTATTCATTCAATGTCTACTTTTATATGTCCACACTAAATATTGCCAATGCTACATATATCATTTCTAGTTTAAGGTAGTTTGCAACAATTATTTCCTCCACAGACCTTTTTAAAGGAATATCCACAACTCAGCAGTCAAAACAGCACAGAGCACAAACAGCAGTACAATAAAAATACCATAAAAACTTAATGAAAAGATTCAGGACTACATGTCTGATCCCGCAGAGGAGTTCCACATATTGATGCCCTGAGCAGAGAAAACAGTCTGTCTGCCAAACAAGGTTTTACAAAAGGGCAACTTACTATTCCCCATAAATGCACCCCGAGTTATATGGTTGATCATGCTTTGACCTTTGAATACAGAATATTCATTATCCTCCTGTCTCCTTTTCTTCTCAGCAAACTCTTAAACAAATCTTGCACCCTTAACGCTGGACTGTAAAATGAACTTTTAGAAGGGTTATTACAGGTAATATTGATGTGAGCATACAAGAGTGAAAGAAGGTGAAGAAAAACACCATCATCTCTAAAAAGCCAGAAACATCCACAATAAGAATTTAACTTAAAGATCTCAATCTGACATGTTTTAAGAAATAAAGATGTCTGTTTGGAAAAATCAGCATTGGTATTTATGGTATTAAGGTACATGTCTTAAACTGAGATTAAAGGTGAGCACAGTGGAGCTATTCAGCAGATGAATGTGAAAACAGCTTTCAGGTGTCAGACTCCGCACATACATCATTCTGCACAGTGAAGCGCAAACATCCAAGAGAAGTAGAAATGTGCAAAACATATTTTGAGTCTTTAAACAGTAAGTGTACAAAGGACACAAAGATATAAGGTATAAAAAAAAAAAAAGAAAACGTGACATTGACATTTCATTCTTCGCACCTTCCAACTGCTGAAAAATGTTATTTTGTAAACACTTCCTCTGTGACTTGTGACATTGTGCAAACAACATTCATTAATGGATGTGATTTCTTTTTCCACACAGGCCCAGAATGTCAAATCCAAAATCTGAAGTGCCTGTCATCACATTCCTGTCCTTACTTTCTCCATCCTTTGCCACATCCCTCGTCAGCTTACTGTTGTCCACCATCTGTCCTTCCATTTTGGGAAAGGCCAGCCAGTGTACCTCTATGAATAAATTACTGCTGGGACCCGATAATACAGTAAAACATAACAAGATGGAGAGATACAGGAGCTGAGGGGGAAGGATGAGAGAACAACATCAGCGCTGGGAGTGGAAGTAGGTGATGGTGAGGGAGGGAAAAGTGGGGTGAGGAGGAGAGAGAGACAGGCAGAGAGACAAAGAGACAGTAGAGAGAGATGGAAAGATGGAGAGATGGAGAGGGAGGGCGGGAGGGAGCCCACTTGGTCTCAGTTGTAATGTATTATGTATCAGAATGGGCAGACCAGCAGGAAAAAGCATATGAAGAAGTGTATTCTCACATGCTCAGTGTGTGTGTGTATGAAATGTGAACAAAGGGGCTTTATACATAATAAAAGCATTCAACAGAACTTTGCATTTATTATTATTAGAGCTTTTTTTTCAATGTTTATTAGGTCGGATAAAATCACAATATTTTTAACCAAATACAATATTGTAAGGATGACTATTGGTGCTTTAACAAAATATTAACACAATGAGATTTTCTGATAAATAATCGTCACTAATGTGGATATAATGACTACATGGGTAAAGACAAATAATGGAACAGCTAGAACAGTTCAGAAAATTACATCATATTACTGTACTGTACCCTTTAAAACCAGGAAATGACAACACTTACGCCACATCACATCCAATATCACAATATCGATATAATATGAATATATTTCCCAGCTCGAATGTTTAGGATTATTAAAGAGATATTTAAATTATATTTACTCTGGCACACAACCAGCATCTCATTTGCATTTTCTCTTAATATCTGTTACCAGAAGCATATTCTGAGCCAAGGGAGCGTCCAAACTCTGGTCCTTGAACTGTCTGCAGCCCCACACCTAAATTCTTATGGCTCCTGAGTTATCTTCAAACTAAAAATCATATTTAGCCTGCTGACTATATTAAAATGCAGTTCCTATTGTGAACACTAGATCAGTGTATGGGAATATCAGTCACAGGAATGCTGTGCCGGAGCTGCCCAGATGGGTGATCTGATGAGTATAGTGGTGAAAACTATTAATCTCATCCAATCAAGAGTGTTTAATCACCCTGTTTCCTGAAGGAAATTGACGCGCAATATGAGGATGTTATGTAATCAACTATTTATACATGAGCTGGTCTTAGTCCTGGGACAGTTTGGAGAGCTTCTATTTGCTGAGATCTGAAATTGACAGTTTTTTGAAAGAAAAAGGTTGCAGTCTTGTTGAACTGGGCAGCCCTCAGTGGTTGGTAGAGTTTTTACAATCACAGAATTTCAGTTGGATAAAGTACTAATATAAAAAATGACACTTGATACCTCTTTTGATGTCACAGCAAAAAGAAAAACGTCCTCGCCCCATAAGATAGGATTTTTTTCTTTTCTATCACAAACCTCCACACAATGCTGATACTTAAAGGTGAATATTGTCTGGTTATGCTATGCTACAAAGTGATCTGAGCAGACATGAAAAATGAGCAATTTGCTATGGCCTGGGCATATAGCTGAAAAGTCTATTACGAAGTGAAGTGAAGTGAAGTTTCATATTAATAGATATCAATAATTACTGACCTCTATTATTATTATTGTTGTTGATTATTAACTCATGACTGATGAGAGGTTGTGTCAAAGGGGATAAAGTAAGTCTTGGTCGGGAAGCTATTCCTGCAGTTTACACACAGCGCTGTTCTGATAGTTGTTGACACGTCCGTCCGTACATTTTCTTCCGCTTATCAGTCGTCAGCTTGCGGTGGCAGTGGGCCGAGCATGACATCCCTCTCCTCCACAACACTTTCCAGCGCGTCCACTTCAGCTGGCTAATTTTTGGCATGAATGAGTAGGATTTCTCCTCTTAGCGCCTTTCAAATGTTCGAGCCTTTCACCCTCTGATAGTTGTTATTCGACTCAAAAAACTCCCAAACCGGTGAGCTGACCTCACACTTTTATCTGCACTCATTTTGTTGCTGTTTCTTTTTATCTCACATGTAACTCTGTGTAATGTTTCTCACATTTCGACACAGCAACCGAGAAACACACCTATGAAACAACTGGCTGCTTGCACGTCGCTGTAGCACATGGGGATATGAAAGGCTGTTTATGAGCCAGAGAGAAAGCACAGGTGGGGTTTGTCTGTTAAATAATTGGCTGTTCGTGTGTCAATCATAGCACACTCTGTTATCAAGGGACATAACAGGCTGTTATGAACCAGGCATGTTTGTTTTGTGCTTAATGAGGGTCTGCATTGAAAGCATTTAAGTGAAACTATCGAACACCTTATCAAACTTTTGCATTTCTATTGATGACATGTCTATCGCTGATAGATATCGTTACTGTTTTACTGGCCTCGCCCAGGACTTTATACTATAAACGAATATTGTACCGTTTTACAAGAGGAAATGAAAAAAGTATAAAAATTTTTGTTTGCAGGCCTCAGCTTTTTAGTTGATCTCACTGACTATCTGAACAAGTTGACCTGAAGCTTGCAACGAAAAGATGGGCTTGTGCTGCGAATGTGTGCACACGCAATCATTTGTTGTGAAGCTTTTTGAGGCAAGTCAGTGGCAGCAATGCTGCACATTTCCAATTTCTTTCACAAACAGCAGCATGGGTTTGAAAATGGGGAACTATGTAACTGTGCTCACATCACTGATCACAGAATTGAACCAGTACTTTCAGATTTTAACTGCCAATGAAAAGAAAAAAGATAACCTGACCTCAAACCCTTTCTCTGTGGCTGTGGCAGTACAGGAGCACAGGCAGCTGGAGCCGATTGAAATGTAATGTGATGATACTGTCTGAAGTTGCCACCAGCAGCTCCCACTGTCAGAGCTCACCGGGGGTTTAAAAGAGTTATGCCAAAAAGATGTTTATTTGGCTGTATGTGAGCAAACACGTTCTCTTAGGACACAGAACAAGAGCAGAGTCACATCTAGTCACCTAATTTACTTCCGATCACTACCAGACTTAAACCTGACCTGACAGCAGTCTTCAGCCCAAAGCCTAGCACCAGTCTCCCATCAGGAGTCATATTTACTGGTGAGTGAAATTTAATAGCAATAAAATCCTTTTACTGCAGATTCAAGTCTACAACTCAAAGAGCCTAAAACTTGCTCATTAAGATCTGTTAGATGAAAAAGCTAGTGGCCTGGAAGGATATACTTTTATCTCCATGTGGCCCCAGAATGAAAACTTTGGACAGCCTTGTTCTAAGCTCTTTGCATCATGTACTGGAAACTGCAGTAAACCCTGTCTTCTGGCAGCTGGAAACAAAATGTGGATGCAGTGTAAATTGATAGCATCTTTTAACCAAGAGTTCAGGTCATAGTACCAAACATGGTAAAAAAAAAAAAAAAAAAAAAAAAAAAAAAAAAAAACAGCCAAAAGCTAAGCATCTCCCACATTCACAAAAGTAAAAACGTGGCTCATCTGTCGGAGATGTGACTAAAAGACGAGGCGTAACATGCTGTTAACAAGCACCAAGATTAAGAACAAAAACACAGGAGGAGGTAGAAGAAGAAGAAAAAAGCAGAAGACAGAGAAAAATGAGAAGAACAAACAGTAAAAGTAATATCAAAAGAACAGAACAAAAGAATGAAAGGGTCCTTAAAAACATCACCTGCTCCTACAACCATCATCCTTTAACCATACACATAAACAACAGCAAGATCAGTAAAACAACAAGGAGAAGGGAGCAGTATAGTATATCACAGGACAGGAGGAAAAGAGAGGCAGGACAGATAAAACATGGAAATACGGGAAGAAAGTTTTCTTGACTCTTGAATAAACAGATCAAATCTGTACCCGCAGGCCCAATGATACAACTATTTTGGGAAAGTATGTGGAGAATCATGCAGCATATTCTTGGGCAGCAGATCCCATTGTGTTACTTAATTTGGGTGATGTGCCAGAAGGAATAACAAAAAATAACCCCATAAAATACAAACTGTACTCATAAAGCTGGGCATACACCATCATTTGTGGCCGATTTTAACACAATTTTTGAGCCGCACAACTCATTTTAGGATTGAATCAAATTTCAGCAGGTGTTGTTTGCCATTCAGTGCACATGGAGAAGTTTGGATCAATCAACTGCTCCTGATCAGCTGTCAAACACTTGAATTTCTGACATGTCAGAAAATTTGATTGGCTATTGTCTTTTTTTGTTTGTTTTTTTAAGTTATGTTTTGGGGCTTTTTTGCCTTTATTAGATATGACAGCTGAAGAGCAGACAAGAAAGGGGACAGAGAGTGGGGATGACATGCAGCAAAGGGCCACAGGCGGGAGTCGAACCAGCAGCCACTGCAGAGGACTGACGGCCTCCATACATGGGGCTGACGCTCTACCAACTGAGCTAAACGACCGTCCCTGATTGGCCACTGTCACGCTCTTGTACAGTTGAAGCAGAGCCATGAGTAGATTTCTCAAAGTCAATTCCTTTTTTCTCACTGCACCTACAAGAAGTGCTAAACCAAGCATCCAATAATACCATGGCAACACGATGTGTCATCTGTACGGAAAATATGGACAGTAAAACATAGTTAGCTTACTTCCAATTCTGTCTGCAAAATGGACAAGTCACACTGTCCACGTCTTCCTCGCCATCTGCGAGTCCATATGGCTATGGATGGCACAGATGATCAAGGCAGCATATTTCTGCCTTGGTATTATTTTTGCTAGCAAACAAACATGCAAATGCCTGGGAGCTTTCAACTCTTTTGAATCTTTATTGACAATTGTCAATAGTCAGAAGGGTCTGCAGGGGCCAACGGGTCACTTTATTTTCTAGTTTACATGTACGGTACTGTATGAGCTCATAAACCATGACCCTTGGCTTTACATTGCATCATAAATGATTATAGATTGACCCACAGTCAATAATTAGTTTGAAATCATCAAAATGATTCATGAGATGGAAAGATTGACTTTCCTATTGAGAAAAGTCAGTCTTTCCATCTCTATTTCCATTTTCCTTTTCCCATTTCCTACTGACCGTTTCCTACATGTAAAGCTGTATAAAGTCCTCCCTTATAATCTATGATATATAATGTCTGTTACATGGCATTATGAATGTCATAATGCCTGACAATGTTGTTGTTGTACTGCAAAATTGTTTTTGTCACAAAAAGATCTAATATAGGGAATCATTAAAGCCTTAAACATCTGAGATTAAGGAATCTATTAGACCGTAACAGTCTCATGCATGAGAACCATTTATTTCTGCAGCGGAATAAGTATTGCAGTGAACGCCCTGAGTTTAAAATTTTTTCATTGCAATGGCCATTACAGCGATCTGTTGTTTAATTTACTGGCTAATGGTTTGGCTGTTGTTGAGTCAACTTTGATTTTTGCAGTGTTTATACAGACCGGACGCTGTGTTTGGCCAAGAAGTCAACATATTATGTTGATGTCTTGCTCACAATGAGGGATTCAGTCTGATTGTGCTCCTCTTGATATAACCACGGTCTGTATGAAGTGGTATGGAGTAGGAAATGTACAAAGTAGAGCATCTGTTCAATACAAAATGCTTTATCAACAGCCAGAGCTATGCATGGTGTGCTCTAGGGTTGGTAGATATTGATTATATTTGTTTGATTCGAGCATGAATTAATGTGCAATGTAGCAGAGGACAATATCACCATAATAGAGTTTTCAGTGTTTTTTCTGGTCACTGCTAAGGGGCAGTTATTTTACTTCAATCAGCCATAAAGCCTGTGGAGCAGCTCAGATTGCAGTATAATGGTTACTGAAAGGCTGTGTGTTGTGTTTGCTGCCACAGAGAAGAAATAAAAAGTCCCTGTTTATGTAACATTACGTCACCTTGTACTCTTCACAGCAGGGTTGGTCCAGACTGTGAAATACCAACGTAGCTCATTAGCAACTGAAAAGTATCTAGAAGATCTGCGGTTCTAGTTAGTCTGCTTTAATTGTCTTTACCCTGACTTGTAGCAGCTAAGTAGCTATCTCACTTTCAAAACAAACCCCTCTAGACCTCTGTCAGACACACCATTTACCCACAAACCCATGATCCTTAAAGGGACAGTTCCCCCAAAAATCAAAGTGACATGTCAGTACACATGTAATGCTATTTTTCACCTATATATTTTGGTGTGAATTGTTGAGTTTTGCTGATATCAGCCATAGAGATGTCTGTCTTTTCTCTTATATAATGGGACTAAATGGCACAAGACTTGTGGTGCTCAAAGACCCAAAAAATAAATATTCAAAGCCAGTGTCTCTTTCCAAAAATGATGACCCCATTACTCAAGATAATTCACAGTCCTTGTTGTACGCAGTTAAAAGAAAGTAGTTCCATTATATTCTACTGCAGAAAGTGCATTATCTTGAGCAACTAGGTTTTGAATTCTTCAAATGTATTAATTTTTTGTACCATTATGTGCCATTATATTGGACAGAAGGCAGACATTCCTATAGCTGATATCTCCAAAACTCAATATCTCACACTAGAATATCAAGATGGATAAACAGCAGCATAAACAGCAAACTATCCCTTTAAAGAACATGAGGTTGTGGGTAACCTGTGTAACTAATATGCCTGGTTGAAAATACTCTGCTACAAGTAAAAGCTTTAAACTTTACTAAAGTAAAAGACTGTACGTAATATAGTAAAATTTAACTAGTAAAATGATGCCTGACAGTGTTTTACTATTATGAGATCTTTTTAGATTAATATCACAGCTGCATTAATGTGTATGTTGCAGTTTACTGCAGTAGATGTTTAAGGTTGTACCCATTTTAACTACTTAAAATACTGTTGCGTAGTTTAAAACTACAACAATGCATTATATTATATTATATCATGTTATGTTATGTTATGTTATGTTATGTTATGTTATGTTATGTTATGTTATGTTATATATAAAATGTGTATATCAAGATATATACTGCATATCAATGTAGGCTATATAATATATAATAGCCTAAATATATCGTCATATTATTTTTAGGCCATATTGATGAGCCCTAGTGTGCTCCATTTTTCAGCTTTGTTTAATTAAGTGCAGATGCTGCTGAGATTATGAGGTTTTATTGAAGCAAATGTCATGTTTCTTACTTCCACTCAGAGAGAGCCAACCCTTACTGACAGCCAGCATATCAGTCAGATCAAGCAAGTGGTCTGATTAACTGGGCGGTAGGAAATAACAAGTCAAAACAGCACAAACACTATCAACAAACATGAGGCAGAACTATGAATCAAAGAGGGCCGGCTCCAATCACAACTAAATCCACCTCCTCATTACAGACTCCAAATTGGTGGTGACATCAAAGTAGCTTCCCAGACTGCCTAGTTAGGGACCGTGCGAGCTCTGCCCCGATGCAATCGCACTAGAAAATGCGCGACGGTACAAGACACATACTACCCCTCGTCCTTATCGAAAAGGCAAAAGACGAGGATGAAAGAGGCAGAAGAGAGAGGCAGAGCGAGGGGTAAACACGCTGATGCAGATGCAAAGAGAAGGAGAAAAAAAAGATTAGGGCAGAGGCAGTTTTAAGAGAGATGGGAAAAGACAAAAGAGATGAAAGCAAGCGTGCCCTCCTCTTAGACATCAATCCACTCCAACATGAGGAAGCTTCTCAAAGAAGACTTTAGAAAGGTGCAATGGGTCCATCAAAGACTTAAACTCTCACTGCTCTCCTGAGAACACAGAGGTTACAGCTATCAAAGATACACAAACTCTCTCCATATTGACTTTGATGTGGAGACGGAAGCTGCACCTGGAGACACCAACAAAACTATGACACACATGTACACCTGTAGGCTCCATGTGGAGGTAAACACGCTGGAAGCGCACGTCTGGAGACATGCAGCACCCCCGGTAGTGACACAGTATGTAAACAACAAACACAACTGTGTGCACATGGATGTACATTTACAGTACAATTGTGCAGACATGCATAAACACATGCATGTACAAACAGCCTTGCGAGACCCCCTGCTGGCGGTAAATTTGTTCATTTTCTTGCTTGAGTTGGCTTGAAAGGGAAATTTTGAAAAAGTACAGAGAGAGGGAAAAAAAAAGATTCAAGGCGGAACCAGAGACAGATTGAGAGAGACAGAGAAGAAGAACAAATGCCTCAGGGCAATTATGAATGTGTGTGTGTATGCATGTGTGTGTGTAGACTAGAGGCATGATGGGACAGGTGTGAAAGGTGACCAGCTGGGGTCACTGATGACACAGAAAAAGGGGGAAGACACACTGATGGATGTGTGTATAATGACAAAGAATCTGCCAGAGACACAGTCACACACACACACACAGTCGCATTTCCATCACACCAGAGACATTACAGCGGCTTAGAGACTTACCCTACCATGCCGATAACAACAACTTGCCAAACCCTAACCCTTACTGTAACCTTCACCTGAAGCTGACCTTACCCTAACCCTAACCCTAATTTAAAAACTATTTGAAAACTATTCGATACACATCTTGATACATGTTCAACAATACGATGCATTTTAGAAATTTTTAAATAACTAACGATTCAGTATGATACAACTCAGCCCTGTCACGATGCAATACAACACGTTGCAATGTGTGAGTCTTTACATTCTGATTCTATTAAAACTATATTTGTAGGTTGCTATTAGTTGTAATAAGAAATCCAGATAAGTTTTACTAAATCAAGTAACAGGAGAGACAGAAAAAATGAGATATTGTAGCCTAAATGAAAATGTGTGAACAAGACTTTATAACTGTTTTAAAAAAAAAACTTTTTGCAGTAAGATGATATGCTGTGATTTTGGTTGAATTTGACTGTGTAGAGGAAGAGTAGTGTGGAGGAACAGTGATGCTACGGGTTACTTGCTCTCCCTGTAACATGACGTCTAGTTGGGTCGGGAGGCTCATGACTCTGTACACTGCTGTCCAACACATTTTGCATAAATGATTTGCAGCAGTGTTTCTTGTCTTTCTTATAACATCCAAACTTACTCCACACTTGCGCATTATGAAAGAGTGGTGGTGCAACGTCGGTTCTTTCACTGTCTGTTTTGAGGAAATGAAGAGGAGAAACAGGAGAGGGAGGGGGGAGCTCTTGCTTTGTGTGAGCAAGGCAGCAGGCGTCCAGTGAGAGCGGTGCAGGCAGGAGCAGGGGGAGAGAGGAAATGGAGGAAAATGAAACATGCGTGCATGTCCTAATGTGATCGCTATTGATACGCTAGTGCAGCATCAATTCTTTTCCATTTGACCTTTAGCTTTTTACCAGTACAGGCCGTGTGAATCGATGTACTCACTTCTTACAAATTAAAGCCTAAAGCATCGGATGCATGAATGAATTGTTACACTGAGTAACAAGTAATGTACACCTCTACACACACACAGATGTGGGACTCCTATTTATTCAATTCCTATTTGTCTTGACAGCAGGGCAGCAAAATGAGCATAAACTCTAATTAAAAACTTCAGAGTCACACAGCAGAACAGTGTTTGCGTCCGTGTCTATCTGTGAGTTTGTGTATATGTGTGTTTACTGGCACCTGTCTTCATGTGTTATCATTTAGAGGTTAGAGGAGTTTCAGAGACAGAAATTGACGGCGGGGTGGCTCCTTAGCATGTAATTAGCATATCGTGAGGCTGCCACTTTAACAGCCAATCAAACTGAGAACATACCGTCTGAATGCAAATGAGTTCCACACCGTCCTACCAGACTGCTTCACAGCACTTCTGCAAGACTTCAAAAGTGTGTGTGACTGTGTTTGCGTGTGTGTGTCTTGTGTGTGTGTGTGTGTGTAAGCCTGCATTTATGTGTGTGCAGTTTTCTTCTCTAGCACACATATGTGACCCAGGGCAGTCTGTGTTCTCACTGGAAAACAAGCATGGGTCAAGGACAACCTTTGCGCATTTGTCTGGGAGCAATCTACGGTCACTCTACCACTGTGTAACATGCATGTGTACTAAATGTGACACAATAGGTCAAACAAAGAAAGGCACTGTCTAAACTTAAAAGACTAACATTTCTACACCTATTATTCAAGTGTTAATGCACTCCACACTATAGATGGAGCATTCACAAATATATCCTGCCTTACACTTGTGTAAGACAGGTTTGTTGTCAAAAAAAATCCTGTTCTGGTTATCAGAGTTTTAAGAAAGGTAGGACTGACATTACAGAAGTGTTGCATAATTTTTGCAAACTGTTAGTTATTATTAGTTGTAACCAAGGCTGGATTGACAATTGTGGGAAGATGATCTTTTAATGAGATGTAATTTTGCTTTGGAATATAGGAACACGCACTACTAAAGCACAATATCAACTGACAAAATAAGGGCCTCGTCACCTGATTCTGCAGCCCTGTCTTGAAATAATGAAATAATGTGTTTGTTTCAAAATTTAGTTTTGACACAAACACTCCCATTATTGCAGCTGAACATGTAGATTGATTGCAGTTAATCTAATTCACAGACAGTGGGAGGACAGGCCTTATGAGGAGACTAGCAGCCCTTGGGAAATTGACATTATTTAATATTAACAGATTACAAAGATTACGTGGATTCAATGGACTCGTCACATTATGTATCGCCACATACTATGGTGTTACATGCTGTCATATGTGTAAACATTTGGACAAAGATCCATATTTGATGTTTTCCTTATACAACATACTTACCTTATTACTCAGAACATAATTATTGCCCACAGTAGAGGGTTGCCATCTATTTCTGGTATCTGTTTGCAGTCTTCGTTCTTTGACAGGGAGAATTTTGCGCTAAATTGCTGCTGCTTAAAATGAACTATAATATACAGTTTGTATGTATAGAAGATTATTATTATTATTTTTTTTTTTTTACAAATTGTCGTGTCAAAAAAAGCCTCAGATTATGGACCAGTCGGTCTGGGCTTAATGCCACAACAATTCGTTATCTTTATCAAAATTCTTCATTTTTTACCTTTGTTTCAAAGTTCAAATCATAAAGGAAAAGTATTTAAAAGAAAAGTCACTGATTTAAAAGAAAAGTCACTGAGAGTAGCAAGTTCAGCCATACAATGTTTATTGACTTCTCTGACAAAGAAAAATCAACAAACGTGAGCCAACTCCGGAGTTAGACTGATGAGAGAGCTTAATGGACCTGTATATATAACTTCCGAGGGATCTCTGCCCCTCCTTATGTCTGTTTAAATCACCTGCGAACCTTCCAGTTTATTATTTTCCTACTCTCTGAAACAGCCTAAACACCGGTTCACACGCTTTTAATCATCCAATTTTTTTCAATCAACCCAATGCTTTTTTGGCCTTGCTATTCCCCTGACAGTTGACTGGTGGTGTGTTATCTGAGCAGCCAAGTGTCTTACAATGTATCAAGTGCGATGCTCATTACTGCAGTTCACCGGCACAAACAAAATACCTTAGATAACAAAGGCTGCTCAATGCTGCATCTTCTTTTGGCGCGAGCAAAATACTGTTAGGGAGGGGCAGCCATGCAGCTGCTTCTCTCTAGCACACGTACATGCCTTCTACTATGATAGGCTATGATATTATATATTATCTACTATGATAGATAAAATTTACCACTACAAAATCCTGTTCTTAAAGTAAATGCATCCAGCCTCTGTCACAGTTCAATTAATGTGACTTGAATTATACTACTCTGCTGTGCATTTTAAAAGCCTCTGGAACGAGCACTTAACATTTCTGTCCATCTGTATGTGGACCTTGTTGAGGAAACGACTGAACTCAAGAGCACTTTGTGACAGTGTGGTATACATAGTTGGTTTAGAGTTTACATAATGTCCATTCAGTGTTTTTAAAACCACCAGTTAGTCTCTGAGAGGACTCCTTAATGCAGGGGTGTCAGACTTATGGCCCGGGGGCCAACACCAGTCCAACAAAGGGTCCAGTCTGGCCCACTGGATGACTTTGCAAAATATAGAACATGAGAGCAGTCATTAATTTCAGACCATAAGACAGTTCTCAGGAAAAAAAAAGACAATGAATACTTATGGTCTTTGGTTTCTCACTCATGTTCAGACTGTATGATCCAAACTCTGTGGGTCTGTCTGCAGCTCATAACCTCAGCTCAACTTACTCCTACATTGATTTCCACCTAAAAATACTGTGTAGATTGGAACATGTTATTCTTTTAGTATTAACAGTTACCTCTGTACTGCCTGCAGCAATTTCTTTATTCAACCTAGTAGAAATTTCAGAAATTTTAAGTTTATTTTAATGTTTATTTAGATTTTTCTTAAAGGGGTTACATTATACATTGCTGTATGGATTACTTTGAAAGTGTTTTTTACTTTTAAAGTCTCTTCTTCTTTCTCTTTTTAGATCATATAGTTAAAATGGACAACGGACATATCAAATGTTATGCAGAAGACACACAGTTCTATATCTAAATGTATTAAAGACAACACAACCTCTTCTGCACTGGATGTCACACAACGTCCTCCAGATTAAGAGACAAATGAAACTATTTTGCCTCTCAGACTTGACCTCTACAATCAAGAGCTTTCTGTGATGCCTTGATGCCAAATCAGGCACACTTCTAAGAATAAGGGGATAATTTTTGACCCTCATCATCTCTCCTTCATCAATCAAATCATTAGAACAACAATCACAACAATTTCTTCCAACCTTGAAAAAGTCATCCACATTTCTTTCAGTCTTGATCACAGCAATTCTATATCCATCACAATCAAAACTCCATCAACCATCTTGAACAAAACACAGCTGCCAGAGTGCAAACTAACAGTACACAAGCTTCGCTGCACTGGTTAACTGTGAGGTTTAGGACAGATTTAAAGATCTAACTGCTTATATTCAAGGCTTTACATGGTGGTGTTTGTGATTATGTCATTGTTGTGTTACCTTCATTTCAGCCAGAGTGACCTCTTCAGCCAGAGTGATCTTTCAGCAGAGGACTTTTGGTGACCAGGTTTTTGTGGTCAGGCAGTGGATCTCCCTGCCTGAGGAGCTTAGGATTTCTGTCTGTTTCCTCTTCAAAGCTATTTTAATGCAACAGGACTTTTATGATCTATTTTTATTCTCATTCTCATTTAAAAGCTGGTTGTCTGGCTTATGTTTTAAGCTCTTCTACATTCAGTTTTGTTTTATTGTGTTGACTTTTCTTTTGTCTTTTTGCCCATGATTTAACCTGCTGTATTTGGAATCTGACTGAACCACTCATAAAGCACTTTGTAATGTTTTAAAAAGTGCTAACAAAAATGCAAACAAAATAGCAGTAGTGGTATATTACGCCGCAAACAACTGAACCAGCCTTTGGCAAAAAAAAAAAAATCTCTGGTTCCAGCTCCTCACATGTGAGGATTTGTTACTTTTTCTCTATTAAATATCATTGCAGATTCAACATTTTTGGGGTTTGGACTGATGATCTGGAAAATGCTGGTGATGGCTCTGTGCCAAAGCATGTAAATTGTTGTCTATTGTTGAACCAAATAAACAAGTCCTCTTTGGCATTAAGACTTCAGAGGTGCTACCTTCTCTTTTTTATGGAATATGCTGACTTTGGATTTAGTACTCCACTGGGAATCCCATTGTTGTAGCGCAACCTCCTTTTCAAAACTAGTAATCGATCAATTAGTAAAATAATCAGTTTGATGCATTCTCTTTAATACACATTCTGCATACTGTAGGATGTGACTCTAACCTTTTGTCATCTATGTTAAGATGACAGTTTATCTAATCTGACTTTGAGCGCTGCTTTTATTAGACACAATACAGTCAGGGCAAGACTAGATGACAAGAGTGTCTCATGTCATTAAGTTATAAAAACTGCAGAAATGACTGCACACTGCGGTTTGCAAGTACTGGTTCTGCTCTAATGTATGTGTACATGCCATATTCAGTCTGAGCCTTAGAGAAGCAGTGGGAAGCCCAGTCGTCCTGCTGAATCAATCACTTGGTGTCCCAGGTGAAAATGAGTCTGTATTCAATGGTGAGAATGAAAACCAGCAGGAGTCTGAGAGCTGAGGAGCAGGACTGGCAACCAGTAGTCTAGAGGGCTGGTAATAATAGAAAGGGTTTCGAAGTTCAGAAACCATCAAAGCATTGGTATACTGCAAAATTACAAGAACAAGATATTTAATTTAGCATTAGTAAGTCAACATAGGGAAAGCATAGACAAAAAAAGTTTCTGTATATCTACAATAACTAAAGCCAGCACACTGTGTGTAAACATAACGTAAAGGAAAGGCAAAAGAAGTTTTTTAAGGCCCATTTTGTATTTTTATCACATAAATTTAGATTTCATATTTTTCTCAAATCAACATAAATTAAAATATGTAAGTTTTGTGCCAACGTTTACAAACATTACTGATCTAAAAAATCACAACAGCATAATTGAGAGGTATTGGATCACAATTTTTTATAAGTCTACTAGTGCTGACAAATAAATTGTATTTACATTTTCATTGCATTATGAATATGCACAATAAACACATTGCGAAAGACTATCTGAAATGAGATTAAGAAAAAAAAATTTTTTTTTTACAGATGCCATGAGTTTGCACCATTTGGCCCATCAGACAAAGCCCCACCTTATCATCAACTACCTTCTGATTAGTGTAATTGGTGTCAATTTGCTGGCAACTGCAGGTTTAGCTAGCATGACAGCTGGGAAATGAGAGAAAAGCAAAGAATATGTACCGCTGTAATTTACCTTGTGGTGCAAAAGAGCAGCACTGCTACTATTTGGAATTATGTTGGATTTAGGAAACTGGAGTCATTTCTGTGTAAAACATGCCCAACAGCTGTGGTATTCCAGAGGAGGCAAACTAATATGCAGTGTAACGGAGGTGCTGGCAGGCCTTCTGAACATGCACACGTCAATATTTGTTTATTTATCACAAGTCATATCATCATTGCAATGCTGAATAACACTTTTGCACATCACAGATTTACCCTTCATAGACTGTCATTTGTTCAGTGTATAATCATGTTCCCAGGAAAAGGAAAGAAAAGACGAAAAATCTCCTGGAAAGATGTGCAGCAGCCGCCTTGTCACAGACTCGTCGCAAAGCCTTTGAGGAAACTCACCTTTATACACACACCCAGGTTCAGTCACACACACTCACACTAACATGAATACGTCTTGATGAATGTGTGCAAGACCGTAAAAAGACGAATATACACCCAGATCAAAAGAAGGAAAGAATACATCTAGGACTGATGAAATATAATACCCCTATATGTAGGGTAACCTGTGACACCATTAGTTGCCAGGCAACCTGGACTCCTCTTTGGATGAAACACCTGCCCTTCATCTATCAAGCCATCTCAGCAGCCTCTTCCTCTCCCTGTCACACCTGTCCCCCTCTCCCTGTCTCTGTCTGGCAGGTGGAATTTTCGAGGGTAGAGAGGTGGCGAGTCGGACCAGAGACGTGAGAAAATTTAAAAGAGAAGGATAAATGGAAAGATGGAGACAATGACACACAAATGAGGTGATGATGAGAATAGAGAGTTAGTCTATCGGAAATAATAACAAACCAGTAAACCAATGCCAACCAATAGACAGTGAGGACAGATAGATACACAAACAGTCAATAGTATCGCCCATGTGATCAGAACAATCATCACCATGTTTCCATTTGGCAATCAGCATAAAAAAAGCTGCAGGGTGCTGATGGAGTTTATGTCAAAATACTGGATGTATACTAGCCTGCAGACAGAAATACAATCTGCCTTATGTGAAAATTATTACAGCATATATGAGGCATTGTACATAGTACATGCACATGTGAGTGTCTGTTTATGTACGTTCAGTGAGGGCGTTCATAAGCTGTTGAACGACTCATTTCATTTGCTATAAGCATCACAAAACCTCTGATTGTCCCAAATGCGACACTTTACAGCCTGTCAGTGGCTTTATCTCTGTGTGAGCCAATCAATACAGCCGATCAATAAGAAAAAGCCCTGCAGTCAGGGCAAGAGGAACCGGAGCATAGGAACACATTCTGCTACTCTACTGTACAGGCCGAGCACAACAATGGTGACAATAACAGTCATAATAATAACGACTGTAACAACATCAATATATCTTTGGTCAACAAACTGCTGGATCTATAGCAGCAAAGCATTGACACGCACATCTGCAGCTACTGTGAGAGCAACATGAAACAACTGCAAAAACATCTGCAGACAAAAGCTGTGGATTTACAACAGCAACACATGATTAATATCAGTAATATAAGCAATACAAACAGAAAAGATAATAACACCTACCATAGAAGCAGCAAAAGTAATGACAAACACTGCAAACAAAATGAAATCACTTCAGCTAAACAGAAGCATGGGATTCACTGACCTCACAGTGACATTTTAGCCTTCTTAACCTGCACAAAATGAACACAAAAACCCCAGGAATGAAAAACAGGATGTGAGAGTAAGTAATCTCTCCTCGCTACACTGTGAACTTGCGAATTTTTGAGCTGTGTGAAAGCCTTTTTTGTGTCTGTGAATTTGAGATTCATCAATAATTCACTTCAGTCATCTCGTGTCATTTTTATCTCCCACTTCTTTTCAGCAGTTACTTCAAATAGACACTTTTATTACACACACAGTATGCCGCTTGAGGATTTACTGTTACTACTACCAGGTTTGTAAGTGCAAAAAATTTATAAGAGATCAGATGCGTGGGTAATTTCACACTCATTAGGAATTACATATACATTTACACAACTGACCAAGTAATTTGATTGGATAAGAGGCATTCCAAGAGTACTGATATAGACTATAACAGCACTGGCACTTCTAACGACATGTATGTAAAGAAATCGCTTTGTGTCTGACAAAGAAGAACAAAAGCAGCAGTTTTAACAGGTTTTGACTTATTAATCAGAAAAATCCCACACTTATGTGTGCTTATATACATGGCTTAATAGGATCAAAACCAAGATCACTTCCTGAACAGATTCCACTATCAGCAGAAATCAGGCTCAAATCAAATATCTGCTATCATGAAATCTTGTGATTGGTTTGTTTGTTGTCAGCTTCTAAGCTAACAGTGTGCAGGAAAGTGTTTTGCTTGGCAACAGTCCAGTCCCAGTCCAGTCGCAGAATTATTTGTGGTGGCAGTGTCGGGGTGGGGGAAATTCTCGATTCTTAAATGCATTGTGATGACATGGAAGAATTGCATCATAAATGCATAAATGTCAAAAATCGATTTTCTAAATGTCAATTAACATGTTGCTGATG
>JAJHUR010108095.1:0-10975 GCA_027495735.1 Lutjanus campechanus | reverse complement strand
AACTGACATTTGGGCTTTTTGCCCACCTCTTTCATCCTGAGAAAAGCATGCACAACTATTTGCAGGATGTCCTTCATTTCTGTTGAGTTCTCCATTGCAATATTGATGATGGTGATATCACTCAGCCCCACAACAAGTGTTGCAAGCTCATTGTCGTGCTCATAACTGTTGTCCAGTTGTGCAAGTTCTGGTGACTTCAAGCCCTCAGTGTCAATGATCACCATGAAGTCACAGTTGAGAACTTTTTTCACATCTTCATTGATTCTGATGAGCAACATGAAGGCACCTCGAGTGCATCGACCACTGCTGACTGCAAACTGCACTCCAAACATGGTGTTGAGGAGAGTGGACTTTCCTGTGCTCTGAACTCCAAGAACTGTGACTACCAGTATCTTGTTCTTAGGAGACACCAAGTCATTGAGCTGAGAGAGAACATCACTCACCCATCTGAGAGGTATGTTGGATGCATCTCCATCAACAAGCTCAAGGGGAAAACCATCAAGCAACAATTGTGCACATAGTTTGGGCAGATGCTGTAATTGTTTACGTGATTGGTGTGTTTCTGGAAGGGAAACTGAAGCTTCATAGATCTGACCCATTTCACGGAAAAAGTGTTCAATCCCCAGTGAACTGTTGGAAAGTTGATTGTCAATGTCTTTGATCTCCTCTTTGTTCTCAGAATATTTGCATTTCTTTTTGTACTGCTCCCTGAGGTCAGACAGTTTTTTTCGAGACAGGTTATCAAGGTTCATTCGCATCCATTTCAGGAAATAACACCTCTCAATCCCTGGACTTGAGATTGCACTGATGAAACGTGACATCGCAATTGACATGTCATAAGAGTTCTGTTTTTTCCGAAGAGCTTCCTTCTGCTTCTGAAGATCACTTTTGTACATTTCTATGTCTTGAGACCCAACATTTCGAAGTCGAAATTCTTCCTTCTCTAAACAAGCCAGTTCCTTCCATATTTGGCCGTGCAAGGGCAGCTGAGCCTCTTTGTATTTAAGGATGTCTTGAATTTCTGCAGTGATGGCATCTGCATTTTTCTTGGCAGTCTGACACTCTGGACAGTCTTCATCAACCATGATTCCCAGTTCATGGGCAACTTCAGCCATCTGTTTGATTCCTGTCTTCATCTTTGAGTTCTCAACTACATTGCTGACTGTTTTCCGCAATTTTTTGACAAAGTCTGCATCATTCATGTGCTTAGTCTTCAAAAGGATGTTGCTGCTGGTCAAGCCCAACTTGGTTGCTACATTTTTTAGAGCAGTCTCACTGGAGTGATTACTCTGATGGTTACCCACCAAGAAGATCTGTGCTTTGTGGTGTTTGTTGGTAAGCAGTTTGCACTCAGAGTCCAAATTGTCAAAAAACACAAAAACTGCTTCAGATGTCTGACACAAAAAAGAAAATTGTGTTTCAAATGAAGCAATGTCTCCACGAAGGTTAACTACAGCTACTGGCTCACTGAAAACATCCATGTTTTTGTTTCCACAAGGAAGGTACCAAGAAATTTCAGCCAACCCATCAGATATTCTTCTTTGACTGTCACCACACTCCATGTTATGGTGAACAAAGGTGTCATGGTACTGCTGAGGATTGCTCAGAAGCTTATTGAGGATCTCTGACTTGGACAAGGAGCACTCACCCAGTCTCACAAAAGATATCATTGGAAGTTGAGAGACAACAATTCTGTTTTCAATGAAGCCCTTTGATTCTGAAAGTGACTGAGGTCTGTACTTTTTAACAATGTCTCTCAAAGCCCAAAGCATGAGTGTACACTGCTTTGTGTCACAGTTAGGAAGCAGCAGAGGTACAGAAAACTGACACATAGACATTTTGAGTGCCAGTTCCTGCTGTACAAAACCATCAGAACACAGAAACAGAGCAGTGATTATGTCGAGGGGGTTCAACATGTCACCTGAACTCTGACTGTTAAACATATCATCAAGTTCTGATTCCACATTTGACTCCTGTGCTGATGTACATTTCACATTTCTAGCTGTCACATTAACCATCATCAGTTTCTTCAGAAAATACCATGGAAGATCTGAATTACACTTGGCAGGTTCATCAGTGATGGTCTTCTCATCAATCTGAAGTATTGTGCTCAGGGACAGCTTCTCTTTGTAGTGGTGCTCCAACCCCAGATCCTCCAATAAGGTCTCCAGTTGTGTCTCTGTGGATACATGAAGATGTGGGATTTGGAGAAATAAGAAATAGCCAATAACACTATGAATATAAGTATAAACTTGTAACTTTGTTGTTCTGTTACATAGTATTCAAGTAATACTGAAGAAGAAGAAGATAAGAGTATTTGTTAGGGTCAGAATCGACATGGAAGTCTGTGACTGTTTCCTGGAAGCAGTACGTACCAATATTTTAAATTCAAGGAAGTCTCAGTAAAAAAAGAGTTGTAAATTTGCAGCACTATTGGAATTAATTTTGTTACAAACAAGATGGACAAGTCAAAATCTATCAGTATCCATTTGAATCCGATTTGCACGTTTGGATTGCGCACAAGTGTAATTTGCAAAAGAAAAAGAAAAGAGCTAGGGATCTTCCTGATTCCTCTATTGGGTGTCTGCTGATTGAGTCCAATCAGATATTTACCTAAATGTTGATTAAATATTATGTGACACATTAAAGTAACTCAATACAAATACTGGAGGTCATGGTTCAGATTTACAGTATAAAGCTGATCATCTTAAATTATTGATGTGATGACAGAAAATTCAGTCCAAAAGTGACTAATGATGATATGAAGCAAGTGAAACTTTAACTTTGTTGGAGTTTTAGAACAGTCTACTCGTGATTAGACCTGAAATGGAATGACAAAGTGATGCTTCTTGTCTTCAAAGACAAGCAGGGCACTGTATAAATACTACTACTACTACTACTACTACTAATAATAATAATAATAATAGTTGTTTGTTGTTGTTGTTGTTGTTGTTGTTGTTATTATTATTATTGTCATTATTATTGTCATTATTATTATTAATTATTATTAATAATAAATCAAGGTAAACCAGGTAATTTCAGACTGGGGGCTCTTATTGGCTGTTCTACTAAGACAGAGCTGACAGACAGCTGCACTTTTGGGATTAAAAAATTGATTTATCTTCACATTTGCTTGTAAACCTGTTGCAGCAGCGACCACAGAGGGATGTAAAGGAAAGAAGCAACTTCTCTCATGAGTACTGAGACACAAATACACTCATGGGGCTTTGACACTTGCATTTTTGGCCATGCTGACTCCAACTTTGTTGCCACTGATTACCACTGCAGCTTATATCACACCTAGCTGCACCCAGGATGGACCCACTCTGGACTCGGTGAGAACATCTCAGAATCCCCACATTACAACATGTATTCAGTCATTATATTAGATCAGTTATTGACTGTCACACTTGCAGACTGTTGGGTCAAAAAACATAAAACGAATTAAAATGTCTAATCTCTTTCCACACTTTTGATCAATTTACACCAGATTCACTAGACTGCATCATTAGACTGTTCTCCATAAATGATTCTGCCCGTATAGTGCATCAAAGTGTTTTATTGTAAATAGTTCTGTAAACAGCTACTGCAACTTCAAGTTGAATAAAAGTGTTCTGTTGAATATAAATGACAGTATTTCGAAATAATTGTAGTTACACTGTGGTAAATTTCAGAAGTTTATCTCAAAAACTGTTTTGTTTTTTCCATTGTTTTGAATTCTATTCAAATGTGCTCCATTGAAGTCAATGGAAACAGAGGTATCTTCTCATGGAGCAATCAGCTTTTGTAAGAATCAATTACAGACATCTCGAATCTATGTTGTATAGATAAAGTACACAAATTCTCAAAATTTTGTTTTTATAACTGAATTTTGACTCTAGTTTGAAATCTGTCTCTCCATGCAGCCGTGGTGATTGTTTCTGTGACAGTGCAAGAAGTCACAGAAACCGTTTTTTGATTTCTCACTTGACAGGTAGCTCAGTGAGATCTTAATTTTCCTCTGGTGCCTGAAAATGCAAAATTGAGTCCAAGGTGATGTGGAATAAAAAATGCAATGAAGTTTCTTTGTGTTGTTTTAGATGTCACACTGTTCACACACACCTGATTTAAATGAATATAGGAGTTTACCATTTTAATCAGCTGTGTTGGAAGAGGCAAGCCAGAAAAGGGACCACATGACAAGATTATCCCTTCTGAGCTGCAGTTTATGAATACTGTTTGGGTTTATTATCAAACATAAGAAATGGTCTCTCCTCTCATCAAAGTTGACACTAGGGGGAGGTGGGGCCCTTTCATACCTTGTGGGGCCCTATGAAAAACATTTCACAGACACCTTGGTAGTGTGCCACTGACCCCTGGAGGTCCTTGGGCCACTATTTTGCGACCCACTGGTGTAACAGGTGATGCCAGTGGGAGAAGGGAGGGGGCAGGAGGACTGCACATTACTTTGGCCTCAGAAATATTGAGAGATTAATCAAGGAAACCCTGCAGATTTACAATCATTACAATGTGCTCCACAGTACAGTAATGTGCAGGTACTATCATTGGATTAAAGAAGCCTAAATAAATGTACATAATGTATTGAAATTACCGCAGTGATGATAATAATTTCTTCTGAGGTTGCCACAAGTCAAGTTTGAATAAGACATTACAGTAGAAGCCCCCAGAAGTGCTACAGGATCATATTACATGAATAATTGGTTCAGGGCCGGATCAAGACATTTTGGTGGCCTGACTAAGTTTTGGTGAGAGTAGATTTTTTTGGGGTTTAAAGACTTTCAAACAGTACAGGCAGTACAGAGTGAAACAAGGCATTTTCTGAACAACAAACACTCAGGAGTCTCTGAATGATGGCTTCTCAATAGTACTGTGCAAATTTAATAGGGCATGTCCACCCCTACATTTTGCAAAATTGACTTTTGGATATGAGCAAGTTTATTCCCTTAAAGGAATTTGGACACCATTTTCTCTAATGAGCACAGGAATATGCTGGAAAAGATATAAGAGCTTAGGTAAGACAATCATTTTTATCAAATTAATTCGCCTCGCCAGGGACAAGGATAAGGACGACCACCAGTCCAAATCGTCCCCTACTTGTTTGATTAAAGGAGTGATGGTTTTGTCAAAAATGTCAGAAGCAGTTGTTCTAAAGATTCCCAAATATTGAAACCCATCCTCCACCCATTTAAAGGGGACCAAGGAGCGCGGAATCTGTGCTGCCAGCAAGTTAATTGGTAGCAGTTCACTCTTTTGTTAGTTAAGTTTGTACTAAACTGCTCTAAAATATGGAGAACAACAGGAAGTGATCTGGCAGGGTTTGAGATGTACAGTAATGGATCATCAGCACAAAGTAATAGTATCAAATCACCTGATGTCCTCAAAGACCTCATCCGCATGTAACCAAATATCTAAGGGTTCTCTCGCAATTGTGACAGCGGACAGCCCTGCCGGGTGCCTCGCTGAAGGGGAGAAGGGGGTGACTGCATGTTGTCCGTTTGACTGCATTGTCTGTTTGTCTGATGCCTCTGGGGCAGAGTACAACAATTTGACCCAGGAGATGAAGTTCTCCCCCAATACCAAATCTCTTCATGACTTCAAAGAGATACCTCCATTCCACCCTGTCAAACAGAATAGAAGAGAATTTACCAACTACTGTATTTTTACCTGCTAGGACTGTGGATGTGCTGGTGCTTGATGTTACTTGATTTTCACCGCAGGTAGCTGGAGTGCTTGATGTGGTGCTGGATGTTGTTTGACCTGCAGCTGTATTGAAGCATACAGACAATCCATGTTAAAACACTGCATTAAGTGCTTTATGTCACTCTACTGCACATAAAATAGCACTGTAAAAATAAATTAGATTTAATTTCACTAAGACCTACATGTAATTAGTAAAAAATGTGTCACTGTAACATTCAAGAACAACAAAATAATAATGATAAAAATATAGCAGTGTGTTATCAGTTACACAGAGACCACAAATAATTGGCAAAACTTACATGCTTCACAAAGTGAAGATGGATGATCAGATGTATGCCCTCCACCCCAAGGGACTTTGGACACCACTTGCTTCGTCCAGCTCCACCAGCTGTATATATATATTATTAGGAAATAAAAGCAGTGCACCATGGAAAGAAGTTAAAACATAACTCTCATAACTCTCTGATATAACTCTCAGAAAATAAACAATCTAGCAGCTACTTTAGTGTCATTATCTAGCTTCATTTCTGCTAACATGCTACTACAAATGAAACGTTTACACCAGGGGTCTGCAACCTGTGGCTCCAGAGCCACATGCCACAAAAAAAAAACCTATATGGAAATGGTGGCCTGGTAGCTTAGCTGGTACCATATTTGTCGCATGTACTGAGCCTGTGAGTCCTCTGCAGCGGCTGTGTGTTTGACTCCCGCCTGTGGCCCTTTGCTATGTGTCAATTGTGTCATTCCCCCAGGCTTTCTCCCCCTGTCCTGTCATATCTTCAGCTGTCCTATAGAAATTAAAGGCATAAAAGCCAGACCAGAAAATATTTAAAAAATTAAATGGAAATGAATAACAGTTCTTGTTTATTATTCAATACTTTGTTGTTGGAGGCCCAAAGTGATTCTTATGTTGTCTAATTGTAGAAATGTCTACCCTATACCCCAAATTTAAAAAAAGAAAGAAGAGGTTTTAATATTTATCAGCTAAAATGTGCATCACACACTACATCTATGGCTTGGTGCCTTTTCCTCTAAATTTTGGCAGTGGATGCCAAATCCAAAAGAAGAAAAGTCTTTGAGGAAATTAGAGAATTTATAAATTGCGGCTTCAAAGAGATTTTTTATTCTTTTCCAACCAAAAACGACTCTTCTGATTTTAAAGGCTGCTGACCGCTGGTCCACACACAAAACAACATTGTTAGTTTTAAATCAGTCAACATACCCCTTGTTTTCCTCAGCTGTTCTCTTCTTTCCTCCATTGTCCTCACGCTCCTGATCGCTGGACCGTTTCATTATGGAATAAATGTGAAAGTAGTGTGTATTTACATCATCCCTCAGTGTGTGCAGGTCAGGGCAGATCAAACAAACTGTGAAGGAGAGAGAAGAAAAGTATATTTCTTTATTTCTTTCTTTACTTGTTCATTTGTTACCTCCAGGAACAAAATGAGGAAGGACACCCACTGTCCAATTTTTATTTTTGATGTTTTAATTCTTCCTTTGAGGGCACAACAGGGTACAACTGAAGTCTATCTCTGCATGAAAATGTCTATCTTCAACTGAAGCTTTGCTATCATACATTCCATTGTGTGGATTTGTGTCATTGTCTCCTAGATCCTATCCCAACTAGATTTCTTAAGGAAAGTCTGCCCGTAGTTGGCACTTTTCTACCAGATATGATAAATCTCTCTATGTCAGCAGGCTATGTACCTCAGTCCTTTAAATTAGCTGTAATCAAACCTCTACTTAAAAAGACAACTCTTGATCCTGAGGTCTTAGCCAACTATAGACCTATAGATTCTGGAGAAAACAGTTGCAAATCAACTATGTGATTTTCTCCATCTCAATGAACTATTCGAGAAATTTCAGTCAGACTTTAGAGCACACCATAGCACAGAGACAGCACTGGCGAAAGTAACTAATGACATTCAATTAGCATCGGACAAAGGTCTTGTCTCTGTACTTGTCCTGTTAGATCTTAGTGCAGCATTCGATACGATCGACCACCATATTTTCCTACAGAGACTAGAACATTTAATTGGCATTAAAGGAACAGCACTGAGCTGGTTTAAATCTTATTTATCAGATCGCTTTCAGTTTGTACATGTTAATGAGGAATCTTCTCTGCACAATAAAGTTAGGTTTGGAGTTCCACAAGACTCAGTGCTTGGGCCAATACTTTTCACTTTATATATGCTCCCCTTAGGCAATATTATTAGAAACAACTCTATTAACTTCCACTGTTATGCTGATGATACCCAATTATAATTATCAATTAAACCAGAGGAAACAAATCAGTTTGACAAATTGCAAGCATGTCTTAAGGATGTTAAGATCTGGATGACTCATAATTTTCTGCTTCTAAACTCAGATAAGGCCGAAGTTATCGTACTCGGCCCTGAGCAACATCGAAACAAACTAATCAGTGATATAGTTACACTAGATGGCATCACTTTAGCCTCCAGCACCACTGTAAGGAATCTGGGGGTTATTTTTGATCAGGATTTATCCTTTAACTCCCATATTAAACAAATCTCAAGGACTGCCTTTTTTCACCTCTGCAATATCAAGAAAATCAGGCACATCCTGTCTCAAACAGATGCAGAAAAATTAATCCATGCATTTGTTACTTCTAGGCTAGATTACTGCAACGCGTTATTATCAGGCTGCAGCAATAAGTCTTTAAAGAGTCTGCAGCTGATTCAAAATGCTGCGACTCGTATACTAACAGGAACTAGGATAAGAGAGCATATTACTCCTGTATTAGCTTCACTGCACTGGCTGCCTGTAAAATCTAGGAAACATAGGAAACAATGGAAGTGAATGGTGGCCGGATTTCAAATGGTAAAACAACTAAAACAAAAAAACAAACAAACAAAAAAAAACATATAATGCCTCCAGACTGCATGTCTGGTGTAATCCAAGTCTCCTAAAGCCCTGACATGCCATTCACTTGCACACGCACGGTCACACCACACACACACACACACAGTTCAGACAGCTGCATGTGAACTTGGCTCCAAGATAAGGCTTTCAAATCAACTTGACATTTTGAAAACTGGTCACCATTCACCTAAATTCTTTGGGAGATTTTACAACACTGTTTTCCTGTGAAATCCCACAGGACTGAAAAACTAAACCGACCTTCAATTGGCATGAGGGTGAGTAGATAATGACTGAATTTTCATTTTGGGGTGAACTATCCCTTAAATCCATTCCACCAAAGTTGTTTTGCCATATTTAAATTTGGATATGAGTTAATCCAGCAGAGTAGAAGTAGACATGGTAGAAAGATATAGAGATATTGAGGCATTATGTTCATCTAAACTGTTTCTATTCTATCAAACGGAAAAAGTAGAGGGTATCTTAAAGGTAAAGTACCTTAATATGGTTTGATTTAAATAGTTGTGTTAATGTAATTTCCACTTTGTATCTTTAGATAGGGCCAAATGTTCACAGATATCATAAAAGTGCAAAGACAAAGGCCAGTAGTCATTTCGTAACATTTTAAGTGAAGAAATCTACAAACTCACTCTGCCTTAAAGGTTAATAGTTCGTCCAGTTTCTGTTTGGAATCCTGTAACAATTAATGATTTTTTAAAATGATCTTTTGTTTGTTTGTGCTGCCTTTGCCGTATGAAATGTGCTATACTGTAATGTCTCCTCCTCTCTGTCTCTACTGTTACTATATTTAGTTAAAATATCTGGATGTCTTTTTGCAACTAATAGCACTCTACAAATGTAGCATTAATAGAGTCAAAATGTAAAGATTCACACACTGCATTTTCTTGTATTGCATCATATCAAATTGTATCGTGACAGAGCTGAATCGTATCGAACTGAATCATTGGTCATTTAAAAATTTCTAAGATAAGATAAGATAAGATAGAACTTTATTAATCCTGAAGGAAATTCTTGTGCCAGACAGCTCCAGAGTTACAGTGACAATATACAGAAAAATAAAACAGTAGAGCATCAAATAAGTGAAGTATAAAAAAAATAGAAAAAATAAGTGTCTATGAGTAGTTTGCAGGTGAACAGTGCTTAATAGAATAACAGTATAACAGTAGAAGTAAGATATGTTAAGTACAAAGTAGAGCAAAGTAATGGCAATTTACATGGAGTGTCATATTGGCAGTTCTTATTGAGAGGTATTGAGAGGTTGTAATTGCACCAGATAGTGGATGTAAAGATAGATATTCTGATAATAACAATAATAATACTAATGAAGGTGAAGGACAAAAAATAGTATTGCACGACAGTGAAAATATTGCACATAGTATAATAATTACATGACGTCAATAGTGAAGATATGAGATATTGTATCGTCAAATATGTGTCGAAATACGTATGGAATCGGTCTCAGTCAGTGAGATACACACCCCTACTAAAAAGCCACACCAATAAAGCCTTTTTTTTTTAACCAGAGGAGTGCTTTGGAAATCATGTCTTCCTCTCTCTACTGATATCTTAGGGTCTATCCTTTAACACCTCATGACCTAATGAGGTCAAAAAAAGAAAAAGTCTGAAGAGCTCAAAGGTTCACACAAGTGTGATGCAGTTTTTGTATTTTTTGCCATTGGCTAACTATGCAAATTAATGGAGGATGCATCAAATCATGTTTTAATGATTGTTAATTACAAAAGATCTGATCAGTCAGATATAGTTGTGGTTTTAATATAAATAGCTATATATAGACTGTGTAGGCTTAAAAGCATAAGAGGCCTAATACTTCTTTACAATTATTCACTATATGTTTACAATCAGGTAGGCAAACTAATTAAATATGCAATAATTGGGCCAAAAATTTTCTGTGGGGCAGCATGAACCCAGCTCCCTAAGTGGCCACATGCATGCTCAAAATGAATAAAGAAGCTGTACAGACGCAGTGTAAATTAAATTGTTTAACTTTTTTCAATTCTTTTTAAATTCTTATCTCTAAAATATAAGATAAAAAAATATGGGGCAACAAAAATAGATTATGCATTCAACAGATTCATATTCAAAAAATAACACTAGCATAGGTAGCACTGGGACACAACATACAAATATAAAGCTCAGCTGGCGATGGATTTGAGATTGTAAAAGACAACTAGATGTCAAATAAGCTCTGAAAAATCTACCAAGAGGTCTGGAAATTTTAGTCTGGAAAAGTATGGAATTTTGAAATGGAAACTGTGTAGGAACCCTGTTATGTGATTACAGTGAGGTGTGCTTTCATTTGAGATACAAAAGGTTAATATGACTTATTTCTTCAGTGTTACAACTGCCCCTAACC